>CM014733.1:20647053-20831239 GCA_004329165.1 Spatholobus suberectus
TGTGAAGAAAATATTTGGAGCATGTCTTTCATGAGAAAAGGTAGCGACCCTTAACCGAACGTATCAAATTTTGATTGCATAATATTGAGTATTAAAAGGGTTCACAGATTGGCACTATCTTCTTCTGTTATTTTTGTTCTAGCACCGTAGAAAGTAAAAAAGTAAATAAATATTATGAATTTATTACACCTTCCCACTTTTAACACAGGATTGCTATATATAATGGTAATTATTAAATGTCCATAAACAGTACATAAGATCATAAGGCTTGATGTTACATGTTTCACCAAAATAACAGATAAAACAAATAAAATAAAAAAATTATAGTTGAAAAGTTAATTTTTAATTGAACGTTACAAAAATGTTAAGTTAATTTAATGAGTTGAAAATGTTTGATAAAATTAATTATTAAATTACTTGATAAATATAAAATGATATGTTTATGTGATTTTTATATATTTTTTATTTTGTAATGTAATTATAGTTTTATGAATCAAAAAAAGGAAATTATAGTTTTAATCTTTTGTAGTTAATTTTGAACTCTTATCATTTTTTTATTTAAAGGTTAAATATTTTTTAAACTAAAATAAATAATATAATATTAAAGAAATAATTTTATTTAATTAAATGGTGTAATATTAAAGGAAGCAATAAATAATGAATTTTATAAAAATAGTGAAGATAAAAATAAGAAAAGATTAATAACTTATAAGTTTAAATAATATTTCTAATAGTCTGCAAAAACACAATAAACTAGAGAGAAAACTTATTTGTCAAACATTTCTATTGTAATTAGTTGAAATAACTTGCCTAAACACACTGTTTATCTCACATGAAAATGTTTCTGAACTGGTACAACATTAGATTTGCCTCATTGCATGGCTTGCAGAATGGCGCTATTGTATTGTCGCATATTGATTAAATTACTCTCATTCAAAAAGAGAAATTCGTATGAAACATAGACCTTACCATGTTCGCCGGGATTCTTTTCAACTCAAATATAAATCCCCCTCAAATTTCAACTGGAAAACAACAATTCCATATCAGTTGTTCAGGTCATCACTAAGCTTCAGTTATGGTATATTAAATTAGTATTTTAGTTTGAATGATAAACATTTATTTTTATGTAATTAAAATTTATAAAAAAAAATATTTTTTATCATATAAATTATATTATAACTAAAATTTATAAAAAATAAATATCTTTGAATATATAAATTATATTTAGATTTTAAAAAAATAATTTAACTTGTGATATAATGTATTTTTAAATTATTGATAGTTTCTTTAAAAAAATATTGAAATTCAATTTATAGATAGATATAAATGAGGGTAGATTGAAAGAAATACTTGATTAAAAAGATCAAATATACAGATAAAGAAAAAAAAATGATAGTTTAAGATAGTTGAGACATGAGAGAGAAATTTTTTGACTAATTACAAAGATAGTGTGAAATGTACATCTAAAGGAGGAAAAAAAAAAGAATATTGAGAATGTTTAATTGGAATAGTGAGGAGAGTGAGAGCCTTATTATTTAAGTTGTGGATGAATAAATGTTACCAATATCATTATATTAATGATCTACATCCATGACTTTTTTTTTTGGTACAATGTTTTCTTTTTTGGGTACAATAAATACATGACTTTTAATTCTTTGATATAACTCATCTGACTTAAAAATTAAAATCGGTAGTGCTTTGATTTTTTTTTTTAAATGATAGATACTTTTTTTTTGGTCGGCTTAAATGATAGTTACTTGAACAACAAAAGAAAGAGGTCATGTGAGATTTAAATTCACTTTTGCTATTTACACTCCCCCTATTTGTTAAATACACTCCCTTTTTCTATTTTTTTTATATAAAATTATTTAAATAACGTTATTTTTTTACCTCTTTCAAACAACATTATCTATTTATCTTGTTTCATCGCACTTCTCCTCTAATTTCATCATACTCTCTCACTTGTAGTTTCATTGCACTCACTTCCTTTGGTTTCATCGTAATCCCCCCACTTGTTATTTCACCAAACTCCCTTTAACTATTATCTTAGTTCTTATTTTGAATAAAATTTCTACTAGCCATAAATAAAATTGTCAGAAAACATTGAGAAAAAAAATGAGAAAGGAGAGTGTGGTAAAATTACAGGTAAGCGAATATAATGAAACTAGGGGGAGTGTGGTAAAACTAGGGATGGCAATGGGTAGGGTCTGGGTAGGTACTATGGTACCCGTCCCCATACCCGCGTTTGAAAAAAATCCCCGTACCCGCCCCCATACCCGCGCGGGTAGCAACTTTAATCCCCATCCCCGTACCCGCTGGGTACCTATATATCCATACCCGTACCCGCTACCTCGCACTTTACTTAAGTGTAGTGCCATGAAAAAAAAAATTGTAGCCTTAGGCGAAATTCAAAATTTAATTTAATACAGTTTGACAAATCTCATTTTATTTTTGTAGCAATTATGAAAGTATTGATCAAATTTTTATAATTAAGTTTTTTTAATATTTCACTTTCAATATATAAAGGAAAATTCATTTAATCCATCATTTACACATAGTTATTAACTAATAAAACTTGAATAATCTTACTTTTAAAAAATCTACATTTAACGATAAGAATAATTACAAGTATTTCAATAATATTTAGAAGCATGTGTACATTTGAAAAAGAATATAATCTTTTCATATAATTTATTTTTAAAGGAGTATAAGTTATTTTTGATATTTAATTTATATACAATTGTAGTGCAAAACATTTTTACACAGACATTTAATAAAATTTAATTATTTCATCATATTATCCCATTTATTAATATGATGCAGCAGTATAGTGAATTTCTAGCTTACATATATGTAAAAAAAATTTACAATAACAATGCATATAAATTAAACTCTTATTTTTGTTTATATTTCTTGCAATGTCTTTCTTTTTAATGAATCAAGATTTTTAATATTTTAATACTCACTAGAACTTATTTTTTTAGTATATTATATGATATATATATATATATATATATATATATATATATATATATATATATATATTTGTGTGTGTGCGGGTATGGGGCGGGTTGGGTACTATAGTACCCATACCCACACCCATCCCCATTAAATTTTGTGGGTAAATCCCTGCCCCCGTCCCCATCCCCATTGAGCGGGTATTTACCCTACCCATTGCGGATATTTTTTGCGGGTACCCATAGGGTCTGGGTAGAATTGCCATCCCTAGGTAAAACTATAGGTGGAGTATGGTGAAACTAGAAGAGGGAATGTGGTGGAATAGACGAGTGAGGAATAATATTTAAAAGGGATAAAAATTAAGATTATTTATTTAATTTTATATAAAAAACTAAAAAAGGGGAGTGTATTAATAAATAAAGGGAGTGTAAATAGCAAAGACGTTAAATTTTGATAAGCCCAATAAATTAAGAAGAAAGCTGCTCATACATTGGTGTCACCGTGTGGGAACTTTGGGTTATGGCCCAATAAAAAGAATTGAGTTTTTGCTACACTATGCAGTTAAGCCGCTCAGCATTCAGCTGTGGACCCGAAAAATCAATTAGCTCAGTTACGGACCAAAAAGAAAAAAACCAATAAGCTCAGTTTGACCAAAAAAAAAAAAGAGGCAATGACAATCTTTAAGGACCTACAGAAGGGCGAGGGAAGCACCCCAACAATAATGAAGCACTGTCCCAAAATGCCTCTGAAAACTTTCATCAACCGCAGTGTGCATGTGTCTCTTAAAGCAACTAGTAGTTCATTAAGTTGCTTTATTTAATAAATAATGGTATCTTATCTGATACATTATTAGAGTTGCTCACTTGTCATTCATAGCTTAAATCCAGTTGCTTCTTTAAGCAAAAGTTATAACAAAAACAAGCTCCACGTAAAATAAAAGGCCAAAAACTTTTTACAGGAAAAAATGTCTCACGTTTACCTAATCAAATTTGGGATGATTTACAGGATTTATTTAATGAGTTTTTTTAGAATAATATCATTAGTAAAAGTTACTTAAGATGCATAAAGTATACAAGTGAGGTAATATTGTTGGGTTTGTATAAAAATTTGTAAACCACAAGAAAATATAAGAAGGGGGTTAAATTGTATTTTAAGATAAATTTTCGCAAATCTTTCCATAAGACATTATATGGTATTATGAAAAACATAAGACTATATAATAAGTCTAACTTGATTTAATAAGAAGGAACTTTCTTGTATGAACAAGTTTATTCAAAACTTTTCATCTATTAAGAAAACTCTTTAAGAGAAACCTTTATGAAGAAAAGGATAGAAATAAAAAGAACACAGAAATTTATACTAAGACTATGTTTAGTTTTTGGCTTCCTATCAAGTATTTTACTAAAACAACACTTTTACAAATATTTTTTTGACAAGCCTCTTTAGGCTCTACAACGAATGTTCTTTAACTTGCCTCTCCAAGCAACTAACCAAGTATTTTTTTTTTGAATAAAGCATTTTCAGGCTTTACACCAATTTCACTAAGAAATGGTTAAGGGAAAATGCTCACCGACTACTTTCTCTTATAAGACAAATATGCAAATGAAGTTCTAGTCCTTTGTCACACTCAGAGATTTACACTTAGAGAATTTTAGCATGAAGAAGCTTTCATGATCAATTGCGCATGAATTCTTGCTTTCTCTTCAAATCTTTGGTATTTATAGACTCCTTTAAGAAGATCCATTGTAAGACTATTGAGTCTTCCTTCTTTCCTTTGCAAAGTGAGTGTTGTCATTTAATGCATCATTTATTGCCTTTTACTAACTAGTTACTTTGATAAGATAAAACACTCTGCTTATCTTCCTTTTTTTGTATTACTGCGTGCTTTAGAGTATAAAACTACTTTTGTACTAAAAAGGTGTTTGTTCGTACTTTACAAGACACCTTGGCACATCTTTTGATGAAGTAGGTGAGCTTTTTTGCCTGTTTGACTTTCATACAATTTCTTTGATATGTTTTTGGTCTCCGTCAGACTAAAAAAAAAATGCCTTACTCCTGAAAAGCTTGTAAGACCATATATCAAAAGACTTAGGATAAAAATTGTTCATTTTGGCATATGCTTTTTCTGAAAGACTATATATTAAGTCTTATATGAAAATTTGACCTTTTGTTATAAAAACTTCCAATTGCTTTGTTTGTTTAAATCAAAATTGTTTGGGGACCTAATATTTGTCATTTGTCTTTACATTCTCCTCCTTTTTGATGATGACAAACAAACATAAGTTTTTATTTTAGCAAGATAGAGAAAAACTTTTCTTGGTCTAAGTAATTTATTAGAATCATTATTTTTCTCTTTTCAAAGACTTTGCATATTTTTTAAATGTATTGAGTAGTTGTGTAGACCTCATAAGATTATGTACTAGTTGATTCATAAAATGTGAAATAACATAGACATTAGTCAAAACATAGATGATCAATCACGTGTATAAGGCTATGCGATAGATCATACGCATAAAGATAAAAATAGACTATTCAAACCATCATGCATAAAGCGATAAATTTTTGATCAGTGTGATCAAGAGGACATGTATATCCAAAAAATAGTTTTCACATTAAGATGACATGTTTTGTCTAAAGAATTCATAACTTCATAACATAAAAACGCAAAACTTAATCATAAAATTGTTACTCCCCTTCAAAAGATGCTTAGACTCTATCTATGTGTGTTCTCCCCCCTTTTGGCATCAGTAAAAAAGAGCTACTCAGTATCAGAGTTAGATTTTGACTCCTGGATCTTCTTCTTAACCTTGCGCATAAACTTGAAGAGATCCTCCTAAGCTTGCATGCATAGAAATATCTTAATGTCAAGCTCGGTTTGAAGGGTTGAAATAATTTGTTGTAAAGTATTCATCTTCTATTGTAATTGATTGTTCATTGTTGGCAAAGGTGGAGAGGGAACATATGATTTTGAGTCTTCAATGTGTATCACGAACAAGTATTTGTTGGGGTTGGCTGCAAAATCTGTTAAATAAACATTATACATAAAATGAAATAAAGAGAAAGGCAAAACCACATCAAAACTATCACTAATAGGGGAAAGGCAGATGAAGATTCTCCTCCAAATGTAGAGTTGGTTTTTAGTTGAGGAGCTAGAAAATAATAGAAGTGGATAATTGGCAAGACTGTGACTAGGTGTTTTTGAAGAGACAATATCCTTCTATTCAGGGGTAAGGCTAGAGTAATGTTCAAGGGTAGCATAATGCCACTTGAGCTTTTCTCCTTCAAGTTATGTCAGGATTGTCTTACCACTGATCTATACTTTATAGGTTTAAGTGCTCTCTTTTATCTTATCATATCAAGCTTCTTTTCTTTATACTCATTCTTTTCTTTGCCTTTGCACATGTATTGAGTATCACAATTATCTTTGGCTTCCAATTTGAGTTTGAATTTCATCTAGTGCTAGGCCACAAGATAGAACTCTTTCCCAAGTCTTATTGGAAGGGGAATGCCAGCTGCAATATACTTAATGTCCAATGAAACTAAGCTTTGTTTAATGCAAAATTGTTCTTCAAAGTAGTTGTTTAATACTCTTTGAAGCTCAAAATTAAAATTGCGTCTACTGCATATCTTAAAACCCTTGCTTTTCTTGAACTTCAAGCCTTAACTCCACTAGTCATGGCAGGGTGGCACGAGGTCCCCAACACTAAGGTCCAACCCTGTGCTGTAACAAAGGTTTATGTATTCCAATTTGTTGCATGATTTGTGAAAGGGTTACATGTGACTATATTTGGTGTTTGGTGACCTATAAACCCACACATTAGAATTTGGAGGGAACCTTCTATTGGTTGGTCAATAGATGAAAATGGGTCCATCTATCCTTGGCCTTTCTTTTGATATTCTTTTATACACCCTAATGAAGGGGCATAGGATAATGCATACCTTCTTTGATTTGTATTCATCCAATGAAAGGAAAGGTACTCTTGTTCCAATCAACCTTTTGACGTGCTTAAGGTCATCATTCTCCATATCATTAAGTTCTTCTTATTCTAGGTTTAGCTCCAAATCTATGCTCTCAATTATTGCATCTTAAAGTGTTGCTTCTTCTCACCATTTCACAGGCATCTGGTTAGGATTTGATGCAAGCACAAAAGGAGTGTCTTCAATCATGGCATCAATTTTTGCATTAGTGCAAACAAGCACTTTCTTTACAACAAGATCTACAATAGACTTTATTATGGCTTCTTCAACTACTACCTTTTCCTTTTCTTCATGCTCCTTAACTTTGGATACTTCCTTCTTAGATAAAGTTAAGGCCTTCTTCAATTCTCTCTGTGCTTGCCTTTTGGTCTTAGGAGTAGCAATTGTGGGTGTCTTTCTAGTGTCTTCCTCAACAATCTTATCAAAAGATTGTGGAACTTTTTCATCTATAGTGACCATTTCTTGTTCAGGAAAGGTCTTTAATATCTTCTATTTACCTGCTTTGGTTATATTGTCAATTAGTTGGATAATTGCAAGTTGCTTCACAAGAGTGCCAATGGCTAGGTCATCATCATTTGATTTAGAGACAGACTTTGATGAGGGTTGAGATAAAGGTAGTGGAGTAGGCTAAGAGGGTGGTTGAACTGATGGTGGGTCTTTTAGAATTATGGTGGATTTGAGGGTAATTTTGAGTTGTTTCTTAATAGGAGGTTAGGGAATTTTAAGATTTGGGTTTTTTGTGGGTTCAGGGTCTTTTCTTTTTAGTCTTTTTGGTGAAGGTGGTTAAGTTTGTGGAGGTTTCTTGGTTTGGGAAACTTGAGAGGTAATTTTGGTGGTCTAGTTTTAGTCTTATGGGTACTTGGTCTTTTGATTGGGGTGGACGAAGGCTTAAATGAAATTTCTTATTTGGGCTTGATTTTGGTGAAGTCCTTTAGTTGTCCATTAGCAAGGTCATAAACTATTGCATCACAAACTACACCTTCTTTTAAGGGTTCCTCCTTAGTCTCTTCCAGATGTAAAATTATGTAACTTGGGAATACCTAACAATTCCCTTTCGTCTTATATGTATAATGTTTATCTCCATACCTCCCCTAAATAGCATTGAGTAAGGGATCGTTAGTTTGTCTTTTTCAGCTTCTTGTCCTTTGGAGTTGAAAGCACTTATTTGGTGACCAAGGATAAGGTCTAGCAAGTTTATCTTTTCACCAAGTAACATGTTGTAGATGCAAAATCTGTCCTTTAAGGTGACACGGTCTTTTGATGACTGTTGTGGCATTATCACGTGTAGAAGGATGTTGTGGATCATTATGTATTTGGCCTTCATGTTGGAGTTGGCCATATATTTTTTGTAGGCTTGCTTGTTAGATTGAGAGGGTAGTTTACCAGGTCATTCCTTGTACAAGGCTTAGTTTACTATAGCACTTGTAATAATTCGTTCCTTGTCAGGACCAAAGGTGAGTCCTTCCTCCTTGCATCTAGTGGCCTTTGCAATGGTGTCAATAGAGATAACCACAGACTTATTGTCTACTGACCCAATGAGCGTTCCATTTTGAACAGAAGCATTTTCCCAGAAAATGGCATAGGGGGCAGGTGCCAGTTGTTCTTATACTTCACATATGCAGTCCAATTGGCATTGTTGAAATCATCCACAAGGTCTACATTGTTTGCCTTGAGCTTTTCAAGGTTTACCCATTTGCCTGGTAGGAAGTCTATCTTTGGATATTTCTAAAGATGGCTAATGTTTCTTTTTGGCTTGGTAGCAACCATTGTAGGGATTTTGTAAGATTTTGAAAAACTAAGAGGATTAGGGTTTTTGCAAGAGAGGGAAGAAAAAGACGAAATTACTTTTTTGAAGTAGGTAAAAGGTTTTGATTTTGCAGAATATCGAGGGCTTGCAACTTTTCAAAAAAATGACGCACCCACCTTTAAAGGTGGATTTGATCCAGATGGTGCTCTGAACTGGATTACAAAGATTGAGAAAATTTTCACAACTATGGCGTGCACTAATGCACATAAGGTAACTTATACTACCTTTATGTTATTTGGAGAAGCTGAGCATTAGTGGAGGTATGCTAAACAATAGGAAGAAGTTGAAGGAAGGTTAATCACCTAGGAAATATTTCGCCAAAAGTTTTTGGGAAAGTATTTTCTAAAAGATCTAAGACAGAGAAAAGAAATAGAATTCCTTGAATTGAAGCAAGACAATATGTCTATTGGGGAGTATGTTGCCAAATTTGACGAACTATCAAAATACTATCCCTACTTTCAAGAAGGAGTTGATGAGAGATCATGATGCTCCAAATTTGAAAGCGGGCTGAGGCCTGACATCAAGCAGGTAGTGGGGTATCTTGAGATAGTTTAGTTTCCTACCTTAGCGAGTCGCTGTAGAATTTATAAAGACGATATAAAGTTGAGGCAAGCTTATTGGAAGAATGGAGGGCCACAAAGAAACCAGAAGCAAAATTTTCCAAAAATAAGTATGCCTTATCGTACTCCATCCAAACCAATTGTTAGATCATTCAGCCAGAAGATTATTGTTGTTGGAAGTTCTAATACTCCTATTCGATGCTACCACCGTGGAGGCCACATTATCAGTGGGATTGTGACAAGTCAACGATTACTTGCTCAATTGTGGGAAAAAGGTCTCTGCAGCAACATGTACCCAAAACCTAAGAAGGAACAGGGCAACGGAAACAATGGAAAGGCTCCAGTTGGCAGACCCTGAACTAGTGGTAGAGTCTTTACCATGAGTGGACCTAAGGCAACTATATTTGATCACCTCATTCAGGGTAAATGCGTCATGTATGGTAATCTGTTAAATGTACTGTATAATTCAGGCACAACTCATTCCTTTATTTCCTATAATTATGTGAAACATTTGAATTTACCTATTTCACTTCTACCTTATGACCTTGTTTCTACCCCTACCAATATTATTGTTGTTACTTCTTATGTGTGTTTAAATTATCCAATTATTATAGAAGGTAGAACTTTTTTTGTAAATTTGATCTGTTTATGTTTAACTAGATTAGACCTGGTGTTAGAAATGGACTGGTATCTTCCAATCATGTCCTTCTAAACTGGCATGAAAAAGCCCTAGTTTTTGAATGAAAATCTGAGACCTCTGGGGGATTTGAGATGGTAATTGCCAACCATATAAATGCTCTTAAAAACAACGAAGCTCGGGTGTACGTGATCATATCTTCTCTAAAAACTAACAGAAATTTAAATGTTAATAATCTACCTATCGTTTGTGATTCTCCTAACGTCTTTCTTGAATACATTCCCAAAGACATTCCTGGTTTACCTCTTGAAAGAGAAATAAAATTCACCTTAGACTTGGTATTAAGATCAAGACCCATATCCTTAATACCTTATAGAATGTCTCCTCTAAAGTTAGCAAAATTGAAGAAACAAATAGAAGAGCTCTTAGAAAATAATTTATTAGACCTAGTGTTTCTCCTTGGAGTGCTCTGGTGTTGTTGATGAAAAAGAAAGTTAGAAGTATGAGATTATGCGTTGATTATTGCCAACTCAATAAGATCACTATCAAGAATAAATATCCATTACCTAGCATAAATGATCTTATGGACCAATAGAGAGGAGCTGCAATATTTTCAAAGATTGACTTAAAATTTGATTATCATCAAATTAGAGTCAAGAATGAGGATATACCAAAAATAGCCTTTAGGACAAGGTATGGACATTATGAGTATTTGGTGATGCCTTTCGATGTAACTAATGCTCCTGTAATCTAGAGCTGTCAAAGTGAGTCGTGGCCTGGTGAGCCAACTCGGCCCACCACAGGTTAGGGCCAGGTTAGGTTAAAAAAAATTAGCTCACAATAATTATATAGGAAATCTGGCCCGACTCACTTAGCTTGTGACTCACTCGGGTTGAACCCGTGGTAAGCTGGGCTGGCTCACGGGTTATTAGAATAAAAAAAAAATCATCCAGACCCAGTGAGTGGCCAGTGTTGGACGAATTGCTTATTGCTAGTGGGCCTAAGCAAACATTGGACCACTGGTGGTGGAGCAAAAGGGCCAAAGCCCAAAGGGAAAGGGTTGCACCGTTGCTGACTTGTTGTTTTGAGTTTACTTCACTTAGTAGTGTCTTCAGTTCAAACTTCAAGTGTCTAATCCGTGACCACTCACCCACCCGTGTTCCTCTTCTTCCCTCTTGACAACCCACTACTCACCTCTTAGGGTTTGCGCTTCATAGCCCCTTTTTTGATAGTTCGACTCTTTTTTTCTCTTTGCAGTCGCACTTCACAGCTCGCGCTTCATAGTCGACTTGCCATCATTGACGACGGCCGGTGCTGTCACGCGCTTTGGTTCTGCTGTCACGTCGGTTCTACTTCTGCTGTTCTGGTTTCACCGTCAGTATTTCGGTTCCCATCAATCGTAAATCGTTGCTGACTGCCTAACCTGCTGACCAATTCTGTAACTCGTGTAACCTCTGCTGTTTAAAGTTGAACACTGTTAGCTTGTTATTTCCTTCCCTTTTTTGTTCTTGTTTTTGGATATTGATTGTTAAATGTTAATGTTTGATTGGCTTTTGATGTGAGAATGTTAAATTGGAATCACAAAAAGGGGGCTTTGGCTGAGTAAACTGTGTTCTGTTTGTTATGTAACCGTGTTGGCGTGTTCTGTTTGATGTGGTATAGAAATAGTGAAATACTAGAATATGGTTTTCATCATTCATGTGTTTTGTTTGTTTGTTTTTATGATGAGTAATAAGCTTTTACATCTTTATTCATTTGAAATAAGTTTTTATTTTTTTGTTCATTATACATGTAGAATGGAATTTGAAACTAAACATCAAAGTGCAAATGTAAACTGTATTGAGGGAGGGTCAAATAAACTAATGAAATTGTGCCAGCACCATCAAAGCCTAATGACATTGAGTTAGAGATAGAGGATGAGGGTGGTGATGTTCGTACAGCAAGTAAGAGGCCTAAGACAACTACGTTTGAGGTCTGGAATCATTTTAGTAAAATTAGTGTCAAAGATGGTAAAGAAAAGGCTAAGTGCAAAGGTTGTGGACAAGAGTATGTTATTAGTGGTACAAAAATAGGGACCTCAACATTGTTACGTCATGTTAAAAGGTGTAAACTAATACCTAAATACCAAGATGTGGGGGGGATTATACTTGATCATGTTGGGAAGTTGAGGTTTAGGGAAATTGACCATAAACGTGTGCATGAGGTGATTTCAATGGTTATTATTGAGTATGGGCTGCCATTTAATTTTGTTGAATATAAGTGGATTAGAGAATTGCATTCATTGCTAAATCCAGATGTAAAACATTTGAGTAGGAATATAGCTGTGGCTGATGTTTGGAAATTTCATCTTGAACAAAAAGAGAAATTGAAACTTGCATTGCATAAATGCCAAAGTCGAATTTGTTTGACATCTGATTATTAGACTTCTATCACTCAAGAAGGGTATATTTGTTTGATTGCTTATTATGTTGATAATAGTTGGAAGTTGAATAGCAAGATTCTTGCTTTTTGTAAAATGGAGCCTCCACACACTGGTTCTGATTTGGGAAAAAAAGTTTTTGATTGCTTGCTTGATTGAGGAATAGGTCGAAAGATCTTTTCTATCACTTTAGATAATGCTAGTGCCAATGACGTGTTGAAAAATATTTTGAGTGAGCAACTAAAATTGCAAAATAGTTTGTTGTGTGACGGTGATTATTTTCATGTGAGGTGTAGTGCCCATATATTGAATCTTATAGTTCAAGAGGGTTTAAAGGTGGCTAGTGGTGCTTTGCATAAGATTAGAGAGAGTATCAGGTATGTGAGAGCATCCGAGGCAAGAATGATAGCCTTTAAAGAATATGTCCTTCAAGTGAGGGGCATTGATACTAAGGTAGGTTTGAGAATGGATGTGCCCACTAGATGGAATTCCACCTATGCCATGCTTGAAAGTGCACTTAGATATCGATGTGCCTTTGGAAGTTTGGCTATTCGTGATAGAAACTTCAATCATTGCCCCTCAAGTGATGAATGGAAAAGGGCTGAGAAGATGTGAGTTCTTGAGACCATTTTTTCTTATAACTAATTTGATTTTAGACACTTGTTATCCAACTTCAAATAAATACTTCATGCAAGTTTGGAAAATTGAATGTTTGTTGCTTGAAAATGCTAAAAGTGATGATCTAGTCATTAAAAATATGGCACAAAACATGATGACCAAGTATAGCAAGTATTGGCATAAGTATAGTGAAATTCTTGCAATTGGGGCTGTTCTTGATCCAAGGATGAAATTTGATGCAATTCGGTTTTGCTATTCAAAGATTGATCCATCTACTTGTGAAGAGAAAATTAGTCAATTAAAGGTGAAGATATACAAATTGTTTGAAGAGTATGTGAAAGTAAGGTCACATGAATCAACTGCTTCAAATTCTCAAATTAGACCTCCACGGTTGCAACAAGTTTCTTATACAGAGGATGAGCAAGTGATGGATGCATTTGATGTAAGTTAAATATTATTTGAAATTCATTTATTTTTCTTTTGTTATTTTGATATTATTTAATACTAACAATTAATTAATTTATTTTATTTCTCTTATAATGTCTTAGGAATATGTTGATTATTTGAGCCAACATGTTAGTGACACTAGAAGGTCTGAATTGGATCTTTATTTGGATGAAGGAAATCTTGATCCAAAGTTTTTTGACAAGTTAGATGTGTTGATGTATTGGAGGGATCACCGAGACCGTTATCCTAACCTTTCTAAGATGGCTTGTGATGTGTTGAGTATTCCAATCACTACAGTAGCCAGTGAATCTGCTTTTAGCATCGGTTCTCGTATGTTAAACAAATACCGTAGTTCACTTCTTCCTAATAATGTTCAAGCCTTCATTTTAACTCGAAATTGGTTGAATGGTTTTGTTAAATTTGGTAATTTTTACAACTTATTAGCATTTTGTTATTATACTAATTAATAGTTAATATCCAATGTTAACATGCTTTTTTTTAATTGTAGATGAAGATAATGAAGATGTTGAAAGAGAGGAAGTGGTTATAGATTTAACCGTTCAAGACTCAAATGTTGTTAATGAACAAGGACAATGAGCTTTAGACCAAGTGATGACTATTTCCTTTCATCTTTCATATCTCATTTTATTTAAACCAAAGTATTAGCTTTTGATTTTTTGGTCACTATCTTGCAGCTGCAGGGACTTTTAGTGAGCTTAGACCAAGTAATCAATGACATACTTATTTCACTATTTGTTATTTCTTTTGGTTTAAGTCTTCTTTTATTTATTTTCATGCTTTAAGAAATTGAAATTAATGTGTATTTGTTTTAACTTTTAATTTACAAAGGAATGGGCTGCTAAATTTTTTTGTTTTAATGGGTTGCTGTTGTGATTTTTTTTCTTTACTGTAATTTTTTTTTCTACACAAGCTGCTGCTGTTAGACGTTAGGACTGGGTGGTACACAGACGCAAGGAGCAAGCAGGATTAGGATGTAGTGGGCAATCTACCAATTTGGTACAGAATTGTGCATTGGTTTTGGTTTGAACTTTTGGAGGCGTGGATTTGGGTTGTTTCATTGATCTATTTTTTGAGGATGTCTAGTGTAAGGTGCACTTGTCATATACTTATATTGGTGGTGTACAACTAAGTTGCTAAGGATTATCTTTGTTTAGTATATGTTAGATGTGGCATGTTGGTATAGCACATGGTTTAGTTTTACTTTTTAGAAGGATTTGTGCATATCAATTTGGTTTGGAATTGTAGCTTTGCCATATTAGCATTTCTTTTATCCTTGTTGGGATGTTTTTATGTCTATGTAATCATCTTTACTATTTATAATAACATCATTAATGTTGATTTGTTAGGGGAGGCAATATTGAATGTGAATCAAATGGCAGGTTAACAAGTTTAAAATGCCTTCCAGATGGAGACCTATAAAATACATGGTCGCAGTTTGATCAATATGTTCTTCCTTTGGGATATAATAATTATATATATATTTTAATACTATAATTGATATGCTTCCTTTTGTTGACAGGCACTGAGCAAGTGCACGAATTTTGGCTTCATGGAGACATGGACTTTACTACATTCGTGTGAAAAAGAATGACTATGTGTAAAAAAGAATGGTGCACTTTGGCTTCATGGACTTTCCTAATTTTGGATTATTTACAGGAATTACTGTGTGTGGAATGAAAAAGAACATAAAAAAATTAATCTAATTTACACAAATTATTCAATAAAAAATTTATTTGTTTTAAAAAAATATTTTTTAAAAATTAAGTGAGCCAACCCGTATAACCCACTAACCCGTGGTGGGTTGAGCCAGGTTGGCAATTTCTTGGCTCGCCAAAAAAGTGAGCAAGGTTGGGCTGGCTCACTTTTTCCTTAACCAGTGGTGAGCCAACCTGGGTGAGCCGAGTTGGCTCACTTTGACAACTCTATTGTAATCTTTATGGAGTACATAAACTAGATATTCCATGAATATTTGGATAAATTTGTGGTAGTCTTTATAGATGATATTCTTGTTTGCTTTAGAAATCACCAACAACATGAGGAACACCTATGGATAGTATTGTAGATATTACAGGAAAGGCAGTTGTATTTCAAATTCTCAAATGTGAGTTTTGGTTGTAGCAAGTAAGTTTTCTAAAACATTTGATTTCAAAAGAAGGAATTAAGTAAATCTTGCAAAAGTGGAAGCAGTATTGCGTTGGAAACGACCTACAACAATAACAGAAATACGAATTCTTAGGATTTGCAAGTTATTATCGAAAATTCATTGAAGGATTTTTGAAGTTAGTTTTGCTTCTAATTAATTTAACCTGTAAAGGGTAACCTTTTGTTTAGACAAAGGATTGTGAGACTAGTTTTCAAGAATTAAAGAACAGGCTGCCATTGCACCTATGTTGATTCTGGTCGATCTTACCGAAAAGTTTAAAGTTTATTGTGATGCATCTGTGCAAGGATTAAGGTGTGTGCTGATGCAATAAGGGAGAGTAGTAGCTTATGCTTTAAGACAACTAAGACCACATGAAATTAACTATCCAACTCATGATTTGGAATTGGTTGTAGTAGTTTTTGCTTTGATGATTTGGAGACACTATCTTTATGGTGCCAGATTTGAAGTGTTCAGTGATCATAAGATGCTGAAGTATTTGTTTGACCAAAAAGAGTTAAATATGAGGCAACGTAGGTGGATGGAATTCTCGAAAAATTACAACTTTGAATTACATTACCATCTTGGTAAAGCAAACATCATAGCAGATGCTTTAAGTAGGAAATCTTTACATGCCTTAATGGTAATGGTTAAAGAAATGGTAACGATAGAGAAGTTTAGGGATTTGGATCTAACTATAAAAGTAAAGTCAAAAAATATTTGTTTTGCCATGCTTCAAATAGGTAGTAAATTCCTAAAACAGATTCAAGAAGCTCAGAATATTGATCAATACCTCTAAGAAAGATTGAAAGTAAGGACGGAAGGAAAAGAATTGGAATTTGATCAGGATCCAAAGATGACCTATAAAATCCAAAATCTCTTTTACAATTTGCAATTTATTCGTTTTTTACTTGCTTTCAAGTTTTATTGTTTTAGTTTTAGTTCATCGTTTGTACCAAGCATTTTTGCTTTCAATTCACTTATCTTCTAAGCACTTTGTGGAGTGGCTTAGGGACCCATTACTAATAGGCTAAAT
Organism: Spatholobus suberectus; assembly: GCA_004329165.1. Taxonomy (NCBI): domain Eukaryota; kingdom Viridiplantae; phylum Streptophyta; class Magnoliopsida; order Fabales; family Fabaceae; genus Spatholobus; species Spatholobus suberectus. The sequence continues at coordinate 20,663,675 of CM014733.1, forward strand.
CTGACTCTAGGCAAAATCGTCTCGAGCTCAGTTTTAGGGGATTTTGGTTAAGGATCTTTATTGAGTTCTTCGGTTAAACATTTGTAACACAACATTCATGGATTTACTGACCAAACAAAATTAGCATGCTTAGTGGGACCCATAGGTGAACAAGCACTAAAATTTGATTCTCCAAGGCATGATTATGCCTGGTGTATGCACCTTAGGTCCGAACACAAATTAAATGACATGGAATCAAACCAAAAGAAAAAAGGAGTGCGAAAAGGAAGTGAGGTAGTTATCATGGAATGCCAACTTCCTTGGCAGTTACCACCACCATGCAACTTACGCAAAACATATTTGGGGCGGATACTACATCGACTTAACTTGCTATGGTGACTAGTACTGAACCACTTGTGGTAATGACAACTACATTTATTCGACAACAAATAAATATAGGGATTAATGATCTTATGTTGTAGTTGTTGAAGCAATTAGCCGGTATTGTGAAGCTAATGGTGTATAATGACATATAGCAGGCAAGAGAAATGGAGAATTGACAGCTACACATAGGGGAAAATTCGTCTTCATCTAATCTACAAGGCTGATCAGAACAACCAACTCATAGGCAAGTAATGGTGGTGAAGAATGCCCAAGCTTTTCTCCATGCTCAAGAAGGACTACCCACACCAGGTCAACCGAGCCCTGCTCAAGTAGCACCTATTCACACAACCTCGCTGAACCAAGCTTAGGCAAGGCCATCTTAAATGGATCCACCGAATGTTATTCAAGTAGGAATGGGTACACCATCCAAGCCAAACTTGGGTTAGGTAGGGTTTCAGCTAAGAACCCAGCTGAATGTGTGGAATTGTGAGTTTTCGTACTAATATTCGAGGATGAATCAGTCTTACTCCACTGTTGGGCCTGAAGGGCAAGTAGTGGGGGATTATGCTAATCAATTTGCTTTGCCGAATGTGCAAGTGAATTTGTCTAGGAGGTTGCCTAATGCTTTAGGGTAGATAGGTTTGCCATATGTTCAGTTTAGTCAGGTTGGTAGCGAAGTGAATATCTAAACAACGAATACTGGTTTAGGTGGGCCTATCAATATGGTAGAAAGGGATTATAATGTGCCACACCACACACAGAGCCCCACGTTGATGAGTCAGCTGACATACCAACCAAGGACCGAACAGACACCGCAGCCAAGGATGTTTATCCCAAGGAGGGTAACTGGACCTGAGGCACAACCGATGCCCCAACCACTAGCAAGCCTGTTGGTTGACCCCGGTCTCATCCTTGAGACCATGAAGAAATATTTCAGAATTCAATTGAAGCCTTTAGAGATGCCTGCTTACAAGAAATCTTACCCAGAATTGGTCGATAAAGTTATGCCGTTGTCTAAAGGTTTTAAAACTTTGGATTTCACTACCTTTTTAGGCGAAGATTGGAAGTGAACGATGGAACATATTGGCCGATTCACAACACAATGTGGAGAGAAGGGCTAAACAGAGTTCCACAATTTGCAACTGTTTTTGTTATCCCTCACTGGGACTACCTTCTCTTGGTATTCATTGTTACCTCCAAATTCCATACAAAATTGGGTTGATATGGAGAAAAATTTCCATCATAAGTTTTATACGTTGCAACAACAAGTTACTATAGCAGATTTAATAGGGTTGAAGCAGCAAGTTAATGAGTCGATAGTGGACTTCATTGAAAGGTTCAGGAAGATGGCAAGCAGATGTTCAGTTCAGTTCCCAAAAATCGAGTATGTTGCCACGACAGTAGGTAATATGCACCCCCAATTGAGGGAGAAGCTAGTAGCGCAGGAATGTACCAATCTGAGTCAGTTGGCCTCCAAAGTTATCAGAATTTAGTAGTTCATAGTTGATCAAGAACAGAATAGGGCTAGTCAGGGGAAGGGACCCAATTGGTGCCTGTAGTAGATTTAAATAAGAATGAAAGGTTGACCGCGGAGGCGGAGGTTAACATTATGGCAGCCAAAATCCTTTCGGGAAAGCCATATTCATGTCTAGCCTTGCGGCCTACTAAAGCCAAGGAAGCGAGTGTTTCAGAAGAGAAAACTGAATATTCTTTTGATATCTCAAAGGCTGATTAGATCTTTGACTATCTATTGAAGGACTAGCAGATTTGGCTGAAGGAGGGACACAAAATCCCATTGGCTGAAGAGTTAAAAGAGAAGAGATATTGCAAATGGCACAATTCATACAGCCACTCAACTATGAACTGTGTGGTGTTTTGATAGGCGATCCAGAAGGCTATTAAAGAGGGGCTCTTTAGATTAGTCGACAAGGGAATTTTGAAGATGATAGGAGACACCAATTCTTTTCCCACCATAGACATCAACATGGTATCGTGCTCTAGTATCAGTGCAACGAGAAAGGGTGGAAAATAAAAGTGGAAGCCGAAGACAAACAATGATAAATTCAAGTAAGGCTCAAGTCTGTTTGAGAGGCTAGAATACCCTCAGTGGCTTAGGAAAATATAGGCACTACACCAAGCCAGCGAAGTGTGTTTACCAGATTTAGCCAAGGTTCACCCGCAACAAAATCTATTTCGACAAGGATAGAAAGGATTACTGGGTCTACGACAGTGAAAATGAGGCTGAGTATTGCTAGAAAGGTTGAACACCAGATGTTTAAAGATTTAAGGGGAGGGATTCGGTTAGGCCTTGTTTAGCCTAGTAGTGCACCAGTGATAAAAGAGGATCCGATCCTAGGAGGTAAGCAACGAGTGGCTGAATTTAACACAAAAAATGGTATAAGAACCTTGCCCATCAGTATCAAGAATAATGAAGTGAAGTTGCCATGAATGGTTAAACCCAGCTCAAGTCAAAGAAGGACAATGGGTGGTTAACCAGAAAAAAAGAAGGTAACTGATAGCCCCAATCAACATGCACTCAGAAGCCGAGGCAACAAAGAGTTAGGCCTTTGAAAAGAATGAAAGAGACTTTTACGATGCTCATTAAGGCCAGGTAAGAAGGCCATCAACAACCTTTAATAAAAGAGTTAACTTAGGCCATAAATCAGGCTTTCGGTCAGGACAGCTTGTTAAATCCTGCTAACCTAGAAAGTGAGAAAGAGTAACCAGTTGATAAGATTTGGCCTAACCAAGAGGAGTCAAGGGACGGTCAACAACTAGGATGGTGTGAGGAGCCCGAAACAACACTTGTGGGACGCGAAGCAATTAAGGAAGGTAATTTGACTTGTGGAGAAGGGATTATTACCGAGGACCAGTTAAAGGAGTCATTAGTAGATGGTCTACTGAATAAGGATGATGAGTTTTCCTTGGCTGAAGTTGATGTGGTCAGTTTGTTCCTTGGAGTGTTTTGGGTTGTGAATGATCAGTCAGCTAGCCTAGAAGGAGATGTGTTTGCAAAAGAAACTGAATTGGCTATTATAGTTGACAATTCGGCCAAAGACCTTAGTGAAATGGTGTTTAGTAAGTTGACAGATGACATGATAAAGCATTTGAAGCTGCTGTATGTCACAACCCATATTAATGGTCGCACTCTTAGTATAGTATTTGTAGACAAGGAGGGGTGGCAGTCTTAAATGTCATGCCAGTTAGTACGATAAAGAAGATTGGAAAGGCAAAGGAGGACTTGGTCCTTACTAATATGAAGATGACCAATTTCACAGGGAAACCACTACAACTCTGAGATTATTAGTAGTTAAAGATTACTGTGGCTTAAAAACACTCAATTTTGCTTTCTTCACAGTGGATGCGAAACTTGTTTATTCCATGTTGCTGGGTAGGGATGGCAAAAAAACCCACACCTGCGGATATTCGCAGATAAAATTTGTCACGAGTAGAAAATAGGTACTTTAAATGGGTACCTGCTGATACTCTAAACGAGTATACCCGTTACCTGTTTATTAACGGGGTGGGTACAGATATCATGGTACCTGTACTTGCGGATACCTGTTACCCGCAATTATATATTTATTTAAATACCCTTATATATTAACATAGATAAAATTACATAAATTTATCCAAAATTTTCAAAACGATTGTTCATTATGGGAGAAATCTTATACAATTATATTGTAAGAGAAAAGAGACATAAATTTGTGGGTATTTAAACTATTTTTTTTGAAAAATTGTTAGAATAATTAAATTTTATGTTCAAAGTGATTATTTTAAACAATGTCTCTTTAATTTATAAATTTATAAATTCAAGGTGATATTTGCAACAGTTTATGATTGTCTATAACACACAAAATAAATTTGTTATTATTATTTTATTTTTAGGAAGTATCCGCTGATATCCATGGATACCGACATATATTAAAAATATCTGCGGGTATTTATTTAACAGGTACTCACGCGTATAACGGTGTTGGCACGGGTATGGATTTTAGTTGACGGGGCAAGTAACGGGTAGCTACTACCCGTGCCCACCTCGCCTTGTTGACATCCCTATTGCTAGGGAAAGACTGGATTCATTCCAGCTAGTGTGTCCCATCTCCTTTATACCAAAAATTGATGTTTTTGGAAAGGGATTAGGTAGAAGTGGTATCAGCTGATAAAATATCTTTAGCATCTGATGTTAAGCTAGCCAAAACTTTTTGTTATTCACTTATTTGGAGCCCATTAAGATCCTTGAAGGATATGAGGAAGGGAGTTGGAAGTCATAAGAACTTACTGCTAAGGGTTTTCAGATAAATGCTCAGGCTAAATCACGACCTTCATAGGGGTTGTCCTAATGAAGTGCTACGGGATCTTCTAGATCAACTGACTTTGCTCAAAATTGAGGGGAGGTTAGCCAATTCCGCGCATTCTACTAAGGACAAAATGAAGGCCATAAGGCTTCGAGGCCAGAGCTCAAGCTTTGATGCTTAAGATCTAGTATTGCTGATTCAAAAGTTAACAGCTAGTTTCGAAGCACAAGATCCTGTAGAAAAAGTGAATTTAGGTACTAATGATAACCTGAGAATGACAAAGGTTAGCAGGTTGTTGACCAAATCTGCGAAGGATTAGTTGATCGAGCTCATTAATAGGTATAAGGATTGTTTTGCTTGGGACTACCACAAGCTGCTTGGGTTGTCATAGTAGCTGATAGAACATCAACTACCTATTAAGGATAAGCAACCCCCTAGAAGGTTCAACTCACAGTTAATGCCCCAAATTAAAGCTGAGATTGAAAGACTCTTGAAAGCCGGATTCATAAGGACAGTGCAATATTTTGAGTGGTTCTCTAATATTGTCTCTTTAGTAAAGAGGAATGGATAGGTGAAAGTATATATTGAATCTAAATTTAGCTACACCCAAAGATTACTATGTAATGCCCATGGTAAATATGTTAGTTGATGTGGCGACCAAGCATGGCATACTCATTTTTATGGACGACTATTCTAGCTATAACTAGATTTTTAATGGCCGAGGAAGATGTCTACAAGATCGCTTTTAGGTGTCCAGGTTCCATAAGGATGTTTGAATGGTTAGTGATGCCATTCGACTTAAAGAATGTAGGGACAACCTACCAAAAGGCCATGAATGCCATATTCCATGAAATGATTGGAGAAAGAATGGAGGTGTACATTGACGATGTGGTGGTAAGTCTCGGCAATTCACTTAACATTAGGAGGACTTAGAAAGAGCTTTACAGTGAATGCGATTATATAGTCTTAAGATGAAACCTGCCAAATGTGCATTTGGGGTTTTGACTAGGAATTTCTTGGGATTCTTGGTCCATCAACAAGGAATTGAGATAGACAAGAACGAAGCTAGAGCCATGCTTGAAGCCAGACCTTCGAGATCCAAGAAAGAGTTGTAGAGCCTTATTGGTAAGATTATTTTTTTAGGAGATTTATAGGCAACCTGACTAGGAAGATGAAGGCTTTTTTGCCATTGCTGAAGTTAAAGGAAGCTGATGAGATGGTTTAGGGGAGAGAGCAATAGAAAGCCTTCGACCGAATCAAGAAAGCCTTTGCCAACCCACTTATCTTCGTGTCGCCTATGTAAGGAAGGCCTTTGAAGTCGTATATTTCGGCAGCTGAAGAATCCATAGGATGTTTGTTGGCACAACATGCCGATGACGACACTAAAATGGCAGTTTATTACCTTAGTCGAAGAATCCATAGGATGTTTGTTGGCACAATATGCCGTTGACGACACTAAAAGGGCAGTTTATTACCTTAGCCATTTGTTACATGCAACTGAATGTAAATATACTCCCATTGAAAAGTTATGTTTATCATTATTTTATGCATGTACAAAATTAGAATACTATTTATTGCCCAATGAAGTTCTAGTTCTATGTAAAGTTGATATTGTGAAATATTTATTGAATCTACCATATTGTGGCACAACACCCTTGTATAATGTTGATGAGTCTTTGAGCAAAGCGGTCGGATGCATACATTTATAGCCTTGGGTTTTGAAGTTCAAAAGGTCTAGGACCCAAGATGGTGCAGGAGCTGGTGTCGTAATTACAAATTTGTCTGGGAAAACTTGGGAGTTCATGTGTCAGTTGAATTCTAAGTATTCCAATAATCAACCCAAATATGAGGTGCTGATATTGGGACTCAACATTCTGGCAACCATGAAGGTCCCGTACATACATATTCTAGGGGACTCTCAATTGGTGATAAAGTAGTTGACCTAGGATTATAAGTGCAATACCTTGGCTTTGTTGGAGAGCTATGTGATGTATGCATTTTATAGCATGTTTAGCATAGTTTTCATTATTAGATTACATGCATTTCATTGTGGCTTAGGACTAGTTATATGTCTAATTGCATTATTTTTCCCCTCTTGTATTGTGTTACACCTTTTTCCTTGCTTGTCTTTGGTTTTAGGAATTTTTATAGGTTGCTTTGGGCTTGGAAAATAAAAGATTGACAATTTGGAAGCTTTTTAGATGATCTCAAGATCGTTGGATGTTTAAAAGTCCACTTGGAAAGCATAAAGGTCATCCCAAAGCATTTGGAAAGGGAAAACTTGAAGAAAAATTGTTGGAGACCTCGCCACCATCAAGTGGCAATCATCACCACGCGGTGGTGCATTCCCTAATGCTGAAATCTACATTTGTGACTCCATCACCATGTGGTGGTGCATCTACTAGAAGCCTTTTTACTCTCTTGCATGTCCATCACCACATGGTGGGCGGAAATACTTGAGTTATTTTGCAAGTTTCTGACTTCTTTTTTTTTGGGGGGGTGGGGGGAGAACTAAGACCCATTGTATTTTAGTTATAAATAGACATTCTTAGGGATTTTTATCTTCATCTTTTGAACTTTATTTTAAAGCATGGAGTATTGGAGGATTGCTCTCTTCTTCTTCAATTGTCTCCAGTTTGTCTAATGTTCTTTTCTCTTTTCTTTTTGGAGTTCTCTCATAACTATGTGTCAGTAGAATCCTATTTTTCTAGGATTGGGCATAGCCCTATGATTGTCTTAATGAATTAATTTTCGTTTATCTATGTGTGATCTTGTTCCTCTTTTGATTTCTCTTCTATTGCCTTGCTTTTGTGAAATGAATTGGCTAGTGTTTTTCACAACCTTAGGAATTTAGGGAAGTACTGAAAGGTGAATTGATGGGCAAAAATCACAAGTGCATGATTATTGTTATGTAATAATATCGAATCCACAGGGACCACGTGTTAGGCTTCGTAATTATCGCAATTCAATTATAATTTAACAAAAGGGAATAATTTAAATGAATGTTGATTCAATGAAGAGAAATCACAAGTAAATTCAGAAACAAACAAATAATTTGAAATTGGGAAAAATTCATATTTAAAACTTCCAGGATCAGGGTTCACACTATGACACTTAATAGATTAATTCCATTACTGTCAGTTTTCATTGAGGGTGAATTAACCTAACGTACCCTTCGTTCCCTTTCAAGATAGGGAGAGGTGTCTAATCAAATTACCCACCTACTTTTGTGATGGTTGTGTTTAATTAAATCCATTGTGCTCTTTGTTAATTCAATTAATTCCCCGAAGGTTTTAGTTACTTTCGTGGTTTAGACCTAAGTCCTTTTCCTATGGTTCCAGTGTTTGGGTTCTCTTTTCAGTACTTCTCTAAACCCTTAAAATAATGTAAAACGCAGTCTAATCATTTCCCATAAAAATAAATAATAGAGAAGGAAATCAAGAGGAGAATAAGATTCACACAATGATTACAGAAATCAATTCAGTAAGAAGTTCATAGGGTTACGCCCAATCCTAGAACAAGGAAGAACTACTCACAAATATTCATAAAGACAAAATAAAGATCAGAGAATAAGAACATCAAACTGAAAAAAAAGAGGAGAAAATGATCCATAGGCTCTTGCCTCTCCGTTCCAAGCTCTGTTCAAAAGTGTCTATCCCTCTTTTCTAAACCTATATAAATAAAAGGGCTCAATAAGGTTCACATATTACATATGAAAAATGCAAAAAAAGGGAAAATGCTGTTAGGTTAAGTTCATGGGAGTGATAAGGAGTTCACGGGGGTGAGCTCCTCTACCCTTAGCCTAAAAATCATGAACTAGAGAAACTCATGGGGGTGAGCAGGAATTCACAGGGGTGCTTTGAACCACCACAGGGTGCTTGCAATTTTTCTGTTGGGTCTCCAAACCTGTTGGCTCAAGTTCTACTGCCTCCAAATGCTTCTAATATTTACCTTTAGTCCCTCCTAGTCCATAATACACACTCCTACAACAAGAAAGTACAAAACGCATAACAAGTTCCAAAAAAAATGGAAAAGCAATGAAAATATGCTACAATTAAGTCCTAAATGCAAAGCTATATAATGTATCCTAAGTGAGATGCTTTGCATAAATGATGTAAAATGCAAAGCATCATGAACCTAAACATCGGATCCATAGGAAAGAAACTTAGGTCTAAACCATGAAAGTAGGTTAAAGCTTTTGAGGAATAATTGAATTAACAAAGAACTTAATGGGTCTAATTGAATACTGCCATCAGGATAATAGATGATAAATTTGGCTAGGTCCCCCTTCATATCTTGAAAGAGAACAAAAGGTATCTCGGGTTAATTTACCTTTAATAAGAACAAGTGAAGCACATAGGTAGTGAGATTATGACATTAAGCGTCGTAGTGTGAAACCCTAATCCTAGAAAGCTTCTCATCTTGAATTATCCCTAATCTTAATTGTTGTTTAATTTAATCTTTAATTGCATTCTTCTTTCAATTAATCAAACCCTAAATTTCCCAATTAAAATTTCTTTTGTTTAATTTCTATTTATTTAGTAATAATCACTGAACACACAGTCCCTGTAGATACGATCTTTAAATTATTACTTGACGACAATCGTGTACCCTTGGTTTTTGCTCATCACTATGACACGACATAAAGTTTAATACAAAAGTTTGCTGATGTGATTGTGAAGCATAATCCTTGGATGGAGAATGAAGAGGCTAACTGTTTGGCTCAACGCGCTTCGAGATGTAAATAGTTGGTCACTATAGTTGGTAAGGAGATTGCCAGACAGGTAAATACTCTGTGGGCGCATGTATGGATGAATGGAAATAGGAACTAGTAGAATATTTGTAGAACTCTTTAGCTAAGACAATGAATTGTATCAACGCAGCATGAATGGGGTCTTGTTGAAGTACGTGTCAACTGTCGAATCTCTTAAAGTTATGGGTGAGGTCTATGAAGGGGTGCGTGGATCACATAGATCAGGTACAATAATGAAATGGCTGATTACTAGATATGATTATTATTGGCTGATAATTACGGCTGATTGCTTTGAGTATGCTAGATGATGTGATGTATACCAAAGGCAAGGGCTTATGTAGAAGGTACCAGCCGAAGACTTGCACATTATTGTCAAACCATGGTCATTTAGAGGTTAGGCAATAGACTTGTTTGGAAAGATCCACCTTCCCTCCACGAAGAGGCTTTCTTTTATCATTATGGCCATTAATTACTTCACTAAGTTGGTCGAAGTAGCTCCTATGGTGAAGGTGACTCAAGATGATATTATTTAGTTCATTCAGTGATAGTTCCTATATTGATTTGATATCCTGAAAACAATAACTATTGATCAAGGAACCATGTTCACTAGGGACAAAGTAGTTCCTTTTGCCTAACACTATGGGATTAAATTGATCCATTCTACTCCATACTACGCAAAGGAAAATGGACAAGCCATAGTGAAGAATAAGATAATCATTGATATAATTAAGAAAAGCATTGAGGAAAACCCAAGAAGGTGTGGTGTGAGACGTTGCAAAAAGTCTTGTGGAGTTGTCAAAATTTTAAGGCCAAAGTTACTAGTTTCACCCTTTTATTATTCAGTTGGTCGAAGTAGCTCCTATGGTGAAGGTGACTCAAGATGATATTATTTAGTTCATTTAGCAATAGTTCCTATATTGATTTGACATCTTGAAAACAATAACTGCTGATCAAGGAACCATGTTCACCGGGGACAAAGTAGTCGCTTTTGCCTAACACTATGGGATTAAATTGATCCATTCTACTCCATACTATGCACAGGCAAATGGATAAGCCATAGCGACGAATAAGATAATCATTGATATAATTAAGAAAAGCATTGAGGAAAACCCAAGAAGGTGTGGCATGAGACACTGCAAAAAGTCTTGTGGAGTTGTCAAAATTTTAAGGCCAAAGTTACTAGTTTCACCCTTTTCTAGCTTACTTATGGCCATGATGCGGTATTGCCTTTAGAAATTAATGTCAAATGATTGTGGATAGTAAAACAACATGCCTTAGGAATGGACAAGTATCAACAAGCAATGATGGATGAATTGGATTTGGCCAATGAGGATCATTTGATGGCTTTGGATAATATTTATCTCAACAAGCAACGGGTGGAAAAAGTGTACAATAAGTACGTCTAGCCAAAGAGGTTCTCAAAGGGTGATTTGGTTTGGAAAGCAATTTTGCCGCTAGGGGTAAAAGATCCTAAATTTGAGAAATGGTCGCCTAGTTGGGAGGGACCATACATAGTTAGCCAAGTCATCGGTAACGGGGTATATCAATTGATAGATATATTGGGCATACGTCTCATTCTCTATTAAATAGGGACAACATACATGTGTAACATGATCATTTACTCATAATCTTAACACTTCATCCATTCATATCACAAAAACATGATTACAGTTTTAACATATATACAGTATAACAATCAGACATGAATAAAGGCATACAAACTTCACATAATCACAATATAGCATGATTTAACATATCACACTACAACAAGATGCATACGCATACCATGTTCCTCAATCTCTACTTCATGCACATGTGGTACCAATTCTAACTCAAGAAAGTAGTCTAGGAGGACTTGCTAGCCATAAGGAAGCGCCATTAACGTACTGATGCCTTCAACTTAGCACTTTACACTAGATTGATATTCTCTGGTGACTAGTCAGGGTTACCCAACTTTCAAAGTACGCCCTGACTCCATGAGATCTACATGAGTCATTGGGGTTTCCACACTAGGTATAATCACCCCTAAGGCTAGGTTAAACAACCCGTTAGGGCCTCCACCATCCAAATTCATATGTACTTTCTGCCAACACAATCATCTCAAATGTTATGATGCATGTCTTATACATACAATGCACACAAGTGTCCTTCTAGACCTTTTATCTACAAATAAGTGAGTCTCATCCTTGCCTCTCACAGGCTAGGTCCCTCATAGACGAGATATTACCTACGCCTATTCTTGCCTCTCACAGGCTAGGTCACTCGTCACAATGATATCAAGTCGAATCATACATTTTATAGCGTAATGTCACAAGTTACAATCACCATACAAGTAAACCAATTTTAAATGCTTATTATGACTTAATATTTGGATTAATTGAATGTTTATAGGGATTAATATTGGTATCCTAGTTGAGTTTTGCATGTTTGGATTCAATTGAACTTTAATGAAAATCTTAATTAATTTTTAGATTTTTATGGGCTTTGACCTTTCATCTTTGTTTAGGTCATAACTTGGGTTACAGAGATGCCTTTGAGGTGATCTTAGTGTCTATGGAAAGATAAAAGAAAAATCTACAACTCTCATGAAGAAGTCGTGAGCTGGTTTGGCATAGATCATGGACGAAAATTGGCTTAAAGTTAGACACGTTGTCTCCCATTGACAGCTAGACATAGGTGTGGTATTTTAGGCATATATTGAGTTCTAGACATTATTTTTAGTTAGCTAACATCTAGGGCTATAATTCTTATGAAGACCAGGAAGCTTAATTCGATCATTTTGCTACTTGTTTTTGACCATTAAGTTGACATACGCTATTAGGGAGGTAAGCATGAACGTACTCATCACTTGGCAAATTGCAAAATCTTAATTTGTGAACATGGAGGCTTTCTAAGGCCTCCTTACACTACCAAAACTCCATATAGTTGAATTCTTTTATCCTAATGCCCACTTTACTCCAAAATAGGGATTTCCTATCAATCTAAGTCATTCTCATTTAAACCTAATCCTTTAGTTCCTTATACAAAATAGGGGAAACCCTTAAGTTAACTTAAACCCTCACAATAATCTCATTCTATCCTCAAATAGTCATAGGTTCAATCAATTCACATCAAATTCATCTCAAGGAAAACCAACATAACCATTCAAAAACCCTAACCTTAACAATATAATTAGTAGGGGAAAGGAGAGGGAAAACAACATAAATAATGGAGGTAAAGGCTTGGGGAGGGTAGGGGAAAGTATTCACTTGGGAAGACCGCGAAGATAATCTCTAAATCTTGGGTCTTTAATATCCTTCTCTTCCTTCTTTTTCCTTTCTTCTCTTTCTTCTCCCTTTTATTTTTTGACGGGTAACCCTAATCTCCCTCTAACTTTCCTTCTTATAAAACCTACATAGGTTTATGGCTTGTTGGGTTTAGTCTCTTGTTGGGCCCTAAATACTTTCTTTGGGTTCTATTATCTCATTCCTACTAATTTCTAGCACTAGGATAATAATAATAACAACAACAACAACAACAACAACAACAATAACAATAATAACAACTAAGGTATCCTTTATCAAATAACATAATATCGAAGTCCTAGATAGGGTCTCCTTATAGTTTACTTCTAATGCTTAAAATTTAAGCTGTTACACTTTAGGGGTGTTCATGGGTACGGGTAACCTGTTGACCCGAACCAACCTAAACCGACTCAATTAGTTTGGTTTGGGTTTTTTAAGCATTAGGGTCATATTTAACCCAACCCTTTTAAACCCATTCAAGTACAGGTTCGGTAACGGGTTTTGATTTACAGACCCGTGAACCCGTTACTCGACCCGTTGACATAGTATTTTTTTAATTTATTATTTTTTATATATTTTATAATTCATATACTAATAATTTTTAATTTAAAATGTAAAAAAAAAACCCCACAAGCCACAACAAGGCCATCACCCAGTAGACTAGCCCCACCCAGTCCTAGATTCAGTCCATTTAGAGATTCCAGAAACTTATTATGTTACTTACCCCAGCTCCAACTTGGCAACTCCCTTTCCCAATTTCCCTGTTATTTTCCCATTTTGCCTTTAGCATTTCCCTAACTCCCGTTGGACCCTTTCCCAAATTTTCCTTCACACCGGTAGCGCTGCGTGTGGTCCTTGTATGATTAATAGACTTGTGGGCTGTGGTGGTCTAATATGATATATGACATATGTTGATAATGTTCCTTTTATCTTGTCTTTTATTATATCTAAAGTTGTCTTGTATCTGTTTTAGCTATGTTATATTATATTTCTTGCACAAGTTTTAAATTTAGTGTAAGAAAGATTATATAATGTGTCAAAATTTGTTAATTTTTTTTAAATATACAGACTTGCTTACCCAACCCAAACCAACCCATTAATGAACGGGTTGGTTTGGTTTGGGTTTGACAAAAAAAGAGCATAAATTCGACCCAACCTAACCCGTTCAATTTTGATTGGGTTAGGTAACGGGTTTAGCCAAACTCGACCCAACCCGACCTGTGTACACCCTTATTACACTTCCACTTGCATAGTTGCTTTAGGTTTAGGTATGGTGGGTATGTCAGCTGCAGGAGTCTTGATGATTAATCACCAAAAGGTTTCTCAACTCTTCCTAGTCAGCTCGATTGGCTGACAGACCTTCCTCTCCGGATTTACAATCCTTGTCCAAGGCTTCTTTCTACTGAATAAGGTAGTTGGTTTCCCCATCCAATGAAGTTGCCTAAGTTTATAGTTGGACTTGGTGGTCTGCGCTCCCACTGAGCTTGGTGTTTAGCATATTGATCTTAGGAGTAAGGTCATCCATTTACTTCTTGATCTTCCCCATTTGGGTTGTTAGGTCAACCATTCATTAAGTCAAATGAGTTTGCTCTTCCAAATCAGCTTGGTGCTTAGCTTTAACTACTTGGTAGTTGGCAATGCGAGTAGCTTTTTGTTCCTATAGGTCTCTTAGGTGGTTTAGGTCATAAGTTGCCGAATCATAACAGGCTTTATGCATTTGGAAATTAAAGACCACATCTCCCAGCTGAAGATTCATTTAGCTAAAAATTTGCTTACTAGCTTCCGAAAGACTAGAGGAGCATGAGAGCTTAGATAGAGATAGCCTAAGAGATTTGATGATGGCTAGGTCTAAAGGGATTTCTTTGTTCAGATGCTTTTCCACGTGATATATATGGACGTCAATTGGTGAAGAATTGGAAGGAGTCGAATGCGAAGGAGAAGGAAACATGAAATACTTGGCGAAGGTCTCCTTGAAAACCAAAGGATTAACTACCTTAGGAGTGATAATGGGTGAATTGACCTTGGTCGGTGTTAGTTACAGAAAAGATCAAGTTAGTATTATGTAGAAGAAAGTGATGTAAAAAGAAAACCAAAATTCAGGTACCTTTGGACTGGGAGGAGCAATCTTCCTTTTCTTTTTTGAGGAATCCTTAACAATGACAATCTTAGTCCTCTACAAGTGAAGCAAGCTTAGTGAGAATAGAAACGGAGAACTAAGAGAGGTGGCATAAGAAGAAGTACCCTTATAGTGGAAGGTTGTTGAGCAATCGAGGTAGCAGTAGCAACCAAAGACCGGGTCATCCTTTTGAAAACCAAAGAAGGCAAATCTAAGGAGCTATCTTCCTCCATATAATCAGAGGGTGGTCAGCTACGAGAAAAAGGGTATGAAGGAACAAGGTCAGTAAGAATAAAGTAAAATACCTTTAGCCACAGTTGAAGTTAGTACAGGAGAGGACTTTGGCGGGTGGACATTCTATGTGGAGGCATGAACTACTGGTTGTTGGTTAGACGTGCCTTCGGCAGATGTGGCTTCAAGTCTACCTTCGAGGTGCTAGAAGTAATGGAGCATAGGATTAGGAAACATCTTTTCCTTCACTACAGGCCACTAATTGGTAAAAGCTGAAGTTTCACGGGGATTTGGAACAAACAGGCTAAAATGGAAGGGATTCAACTTACAGTGTTGTGCTTAGTTAGCTTATACATTTCTTCGACTAATAAAGATGGCCTATTTGCTGAATCGACACGGGAGATGTACATTAAGGGGGCATTTTGTGTAAGGCTAAATTGGCAAACGGAGAATTGTGGATTGTATGTTTCAACCTAAATTTTATTATTTTGGGAATTCAGCTTCAGCCTATACATAATGTCGCATGCAATGAGAATACTATCCCATTTTGATGATTATTGAACCAAGGCTCTCGAGGCTTGTTCCGATTCGAGCGAATCCATTTTACTATTTCATGATCTAGAGTTTAAGGGTTGAAAATGATAGCATTGTTGTCCAATATGGTGAACAAAGACTGAATGATGTTGGAAGCCGAGTAGTTAGCTGTGCGCATTAGGCGTAGTGATTCACCTAGGGTTGAGTCACGGACATACTGTTCAGCTGATTAGGCTGTTCTTTGGGAAGGAGTTGAGAACATTGAAAAATAATAGATTATCCATAATTCTAAAAACCACAGGGGACCATACACAGTGTTCAAATTTTGCCCCAACTTAGTTATTCTAAAAGAAGGAAAATGGACCTATACAATAAAATAGAAATAGGGTGTCGATGGTCATCGGTCTTTCTAACGTAATCAAGGACATATATGCTGAAAACTCTATAATGATAGCTTTGGAAGAAGTACAAACAAAACACCTACAAAACCAATATAGTAAGAAAACACAGTGTTCTTCATTAGAAATGGGTATTAAAGTTTGTGCGTTAACCTTGATGAAGTTGGAGAAACTACACTTGGGCTTGTCAAATTGGATTCCTAGATCCTCGGAAACGGTTGCATATTGGGTAGGTAGTTTATACCCAGAAATAAGGAGACCAGTAATGAGAGTAACATCCAAAAGAATTGGGCTCATTGCGTCGAAAAGGAAGATAAACCCATTAATTAGGGTTGACCAGAAGCCAAGAAAGTTAAATATTAGGGGTAGATTTGACTCAATATCATGTCAAGACAACATGATGTCATCAAAGACTCCCCATCTTCTCTAAAGATCCTTTTTGCTCTTTGACACTTAGGATAGCCAACTGTAGTAAGCAAGGTTGCCATACGACCATATGGAGAGAGGAGTTGGAAAATGATTAAATGTGAACCAGTGGGCCGAAATAAGTAGAGAATAATTGGAGAATGAAGATAATGATCAAAAAACACAATACCATATTTAATCTCTATTGCACTAGGGTTTAGGTAGAAAGAACCTCTATGGGCATAAGAGGTTGAGTGATGTCATCTTCAGGTGCGTCCTTTGGGGGCGACTTAGAGGGAGTTGAGATGTCGTTTCTGAAATTGGTGCCATTGTCATATTCGTGTTTGCAGTTTTGAGAATCCTCTAAGGTCGATTGGTTGAATTTGGAGAACGCAGGAAAGGCTAAGCAAGAATTGGGAAAGTAAAGAGACAAGGTGGGCAAGACAGGAGAATGGAAGAATGAATGCTGCTTGGCAATATTTAAAAGCAGAGGTTTTGAAATTTGAAAAGATGTAATAGTTGTTTTGAAGTAGTGCATAATTTGAAAGGTTGTTTCTAGCAATTAAGGTGATTCGAATATTTAGGCATGCTTTATGCATGCTTCTTGCTTCATTGATCTTCAACAGAAAGATGCAAAAG
This sequence comes from Spatholobus suberectus, assembly GCA_004329165.1. Lineage (NCBI taxonomy): Eukaryota > Viridiplantae > Streptophyta > Magnoliopsida > Fabales > Fabaceae > Spatholobus > Spatholobus suberectus. The sequence continues at coordinate 20,680,699 of CM014733.1, forward strand.
GGCAGTTGTTAGTACCATGCATAATTTTGAGGCAAAGCCGAAGTTGTTATGATCAGGAAAGAAGAATTTTGGAATGATGGGAAGGTTTGGTTGTTTGGATGCAACATGTGGGTTAGTTAAGTCAGGGAACGGTAAAAGGCACTCGGTTGTAATGGTTGTCGGCTAAGTAGAAAAGTGTGTCGAATTCCACTGTTTAGCACTTGGACTTTGGCTAGTCGTGGCTAGTTGAATTAGACATATGATTCGACTAGAAGAAGATCTTTGGAAGCCTAGTCCAAAGATCATAGACCTTAAAACATAGGGATAAGGTCAAACAGGTAGTTTTAGGAGGGTAAAACTGATTAAGTGAGAATTTGAATGTGCTCCTAAAATTTAGGCTAGTGTTTCGCCATGATGGATATGGTTGTTCCAAGCACTTCAATATAATCCAGTTTGCTTTGGTGGTTATGGGTATGATCTAAATGGGTATAGATTCTAGGATCATGGGTGTTCATATAAATACAATGTTATTAGAATGTACAGAGGATGACCTATGAAATCCAAAATCTCTTTTACAATTAGCAATTTATTTGCTTTTTACTTGCTTTCAAGTTTTATTGTTTTAGTTTCAGTTCATTATTTGTACCTAGCATTTTACTTTTAATTCACCAATTTTTTAAGGTCTCTGTGGAGTGGCTTAGGGACCTATTGCTAAGAGGCTAAATCCCACTCTTAGCGGAATCGTCTCGAGCTCAGTTTTAGGGGATTTTGGTTAAGGATCTTAATCGATTTCTTTAGCTAAAGATTCGTGGATCTTTTGATGAAACACCTCCCAAGAACAGGTGTAGTTCTATGATTGAGAAGAACTTGTAAAGGTTTAGAATATTGGGTTACTATTGTAGCTTGAAGAGGCATTAAAGAATACTTTTATGTTGATTGTGATAGTAGAGAAATCCCACCTTATGTGTGGGGACTAAATGTAGCTTAAGGATTGTTTGGGTGAACTAAGATAAATTTCATGTGCAACATCTTTTTCCCCTCTCTATTTAAATTTAGCAATATAACTATCACGCATCTCATTATTGCATTAGAGCATTATGAACATCAGAAAGTAGATTTGTAACTATCTTTAACAAGTTTAACTTGATTTTATACTTCCATATTTGAACTACATAAACCCTATAATTATCAAATCTTTTTTAAATTAGTTCAAATGTTTTATAGAAGAAGTAAAAAAGTTTTAGAAAACATAAGATTTGATTTGAGAATTAAACTTGTTAAGAAGCATTCTGAACAATAGCTTTCTAAGTGCAGCATTCTGCACAATACCTTTTTGAGTGCTAAATCTTCTTAACATGAAAAATGGTTTTCCAGTATAATAGTATTTTGAGTTGTACTTATGTTTAAGTATTGAATCTTTTGAACATTATCATACTAAACATTGACATTAGGTTTTTAGAATCATATTAAATCATCCTATGATAATTGTAATGACTAACCACTTATAAAGCTAAACCTTCTAAGTGCTTGAACCTATGTCAAGACCTTTTAAGCACCAAGGTAGTCTTGAGTAAAAGCTTAGAAAGGTCAAAGTTTTAGAAAAAGTTTGCAAAGTCACAATTCAACCCCTATTCTTGTGACGTTTTGATATACTTCATTATCATTATTGACGATTGTTATGTAGAGTTATTTGTTGTTTGGTAATGAACCTACCCTTATCTATTATGTGTACTTGATGTGAATGTTATTGTTCAGTCTTTTGAATATATGAAATGCCTATTATATTCTAGAGCTTACCCTAACGTTTGTTTGTATGTGTGTGACTACGATGATCGTGACATTTACATTCACGGGAGTAAATGTCTAAAGCTTAGATGTACCAAGGGACCCTCATTTTTAGACTTCATAGGATCAATGTCTTCTACGATGGTTGTGGGTATGAGTACCAGGCTTCACTAGGGGTTTTATATGCGAAAGATATTGTTATCTTGTATGTACTTGCGATGGATTTTCTTCCTTTATTTTTAGAAAATGTGAATTTGGAGTTTTGATTTTTGCTAATTGACTACTGGTTGGCATCTCATGTTTCATAAGATCGATGTACAGCTCGATCAACACTTAGTGACGCTCGTGAGGCAATATGTGCCATTCCTTTTCTAGTCTTCATTCCTAGTTTTGAGGAAAAAGGAGGTCTTTCTGAAATTCTCCATCAATACATGGTTTAGGATAGCTCAATCATGATCATCTTAGATAATGAGTATTGTATCAAAGTTTCCCCTCCCCCTTTTGATTGTATGTACTTATTGACAAGTACATTTGTGTTGGCACACACTTCCTCACCTTTTTGAGATACAGTTGATATTTTTTGTATATGAGTTGTAGTGCCATGAGGCACATAGTTTATATTCTGATATATCTATATGTGTGATGCATGGATTATTTTCAAGATTTACTAGCTATGTCGATCTTAAATGTTAAGTGAAGAATGTTGTTGACGACTAGTTTTTGAACACGTGAAAAATTTACTTGTACTTTCATAGATAAATTAATAAGTTAAAATTAAATATTTATGCAAAAATGATGTTAAGTTGTCATGCAGTGACAACAAATTGTTGCATTGATAGTGTAAAGGTTTCTTACAATGTCATCCAATTATGAATTGCCATATAATTGAAAAGTGTTAACTTTTTGTAACAATTACTTTTCTAATTAGTTGAAAATGTAAAAATCTTTATATTGATAATGTATTAAATTAAACTCATTTTTTTAATTCTCATCCAAACACACACATAATTGAAATTTATTAACTTTTGTAATAATTACTTAAAAAGTTATATGTAGGGTTATTTCTAATTGGTTGGCAACTTTTGCAATAATTACTTCAAAAGTTATATGTAGTGTGACTTTTAACTGGTTAATAGTGTAAAATTTTTTACATTGAAAGTATATCAAAATTAAAGTCATTTTCAAATTCTCATCCACACTCATTCACTGTTTATTTCTCTCACACATAATTATAGAATGTTGACATTTGTAATAATTACTTTAAAAGTTAACAATGTAAAAATCATTACACTATCAGTGTATCAAAATTAAATTCAATTTTTTTAAATCTTATCCACAAACACATACATAAAGGACACTTGAATCAATCTAGTAATTTTGGAAACTAACTCAAATCCAACTTAGCTTAATAGCTTTTTAAATTACACCAAACTATAAAATTATCGCATCATATCCTAATTTAATTTTGATATGCTTCCTATTTACTACACTCTTCCATAATACACACACACCTACAAAGAGTGATATTTTCCTAAAATTAGAGCATGCACAAACCATTAATCTTGTACCATAAATTGAAAATACTAATTTAATCTTATAACCAATAGAAAAATATTGCATTAATTGGCTTGAGTTATAAGAGACCAACTTCTTCATGAAAATGTGTTAGGTTCAATAATGGCAAAGTACTAATTTTGACTTAAAGAACTAACTTCCATCTCAAAAGTTGTAGTAACCATAAAATTAACCAACAACTAAATATCAAAGATGACATTTTTGCAACACTGTGCTTATAATCGATAATTATGGTTGAATCGCGACAAACTATCCTGTACTTAAGCAACCTCAGCTACATGATTCTTGATTTTTGATGTTAATATGATTGAGAGATAAATTGAAGTTCTTGGTAGTGACAGTAGATGTGTGGCTTCATCAATAATCGACGAATCACAAATTATGGACATTCTTTTTATCATGATGGCATTTGAAATCAAATGCTTAGCAAATTTAACTTCTTGCTCCTTGCCTGTAAATCCCCGTATAGCAACATATTTCAACTTGTGAAGAACACAATTATACAATATTTCTTGTCTCTCCCAAAATATCGAGTTGGGAAATGGTAGAGTACAATCATTAGGATTCCCATTGGAATTTGAACCTTCTTCCGCCTATAAAATAAAATCATGTTTTAAGCATAATATTCTTTTTGAAATGATGTCATTCTCTAATATTTAATTTTAAAAAGTAAAAAACAACAAAGCTTTTTTCCCACTAAGTGGAGTCATGTATATAGATCAAATAACGCCATATTGTTCTATCATAAATCATGTCTAATGACAAACTATTCACATTTAAATCATTTTTAATGGTTTCGCTTATAGTTTTTCTCTATTTCTCTACATATCTAATGATTTGACCGTGCTCTATCTAATCTATTCTTTTAATTGGGATTTGTACAATTCTTTTCCAAACATGTCCAAACCACTAAAGTTAAGCTTCTACCATATTTTCTATAGTAGGTGCTAGCTCAACCTTTTCTATATGGTATTTATTTCCAATCCTATCTTGCTAGTCTAGCATTTAATTTAAAAAATCAACAACATAAGGGAAATTTAAGTTTTGCAAGGTTATGAGCCACATTCCGGTATAGAAATGTCAAGACTTTCGAGGTAAATGCAAGATCTTAGTATGAATGAAAGTGTTAAGGATTCTCTTATTTTGTTCAAATCCAAATCAATTGACAAGTTTAATAGACATCGAAAAATGTTGGTCATTTGAGATCCCTATAGAGGAAAGATGTATAATTAACACCATTACACATTATCTAAACAAACCTTAATTCATAAGAACAAGACATCACAATTTTATCCATAAAATATAATTATTTCATGCAAAATATGTAATCTTATAAACAGAAATAAGAGATGGATATAGATATGACATACCAAAAGACCGCTACAATTTTCAAGAATATCTTGAGCTTTCTAGGTACGTTTCCTTGGCTTATTACCCAACATTCTTTGCGTTGTTGCATTGCAGTAAGAATGGAAAGACTTAAGCTTTGGGGCAAAAATTCTTAAACCTTTTGCTGGGCAAATCAAAGAATTGAGCACCACAACTTGAAGGTCCTCAACAAGAACTTCTATTTTATCAACCACCAACAATTGGAGCTCCAAAAATTTAAGGCTTGATTTTTGAATCTTGAGTTTCTTGAACCCAACTGATTCAATGGGACTAAAATTCTCCAAACACAAACAATTCTTCAAAATGCCATTGACAATTCCATCCTTCATAAGCATCTTCTTTAATTTCAGGACTTTTAGCTTTTCACAACTTTCGAATGTAGATGAAGTTGAACTATTTAGGGCGTAGTTGGTCAACTTGAGTGAATGGAGATTTGAAAAGATCCCAGGTTGGAAATTAGGTTTCACATTTCAAGATGTGTCAGAAAAAATATGGTTAACCTCTTTAATTAATTTTTCACATTCTAGGCTCAAAGATCTTAACCTTTTTTCTAGTATCACAAACTCAACCCATTTTTCCATTTCCCTAAGGGAAAGACTTTGAGGGAAGTGTCTGAAGCGACAACTAACCAAATCACTAAGGTGATGACGCAACACATGGTATATAATTCTACCATATCGTCGAGCATATTTCTTTGTGGCTTTATTAGCGTCAAAACTTACCTTACCCGCCAATGAATTCTCAAGTTGAGATAAGGGCTTTATCATATACCTCCCGTCAAAGTCAGGGCAAGAGGCATGCTTCCACAAGGGTTTCCATCTTTTAGAAAAAATGTTGCTTCTCACTACTTCATCGACAGAAAGGAAAGAAATGATGTGGCATAGCACCTCATATGGGAGTTGGTTAATCGTGTCTAGCCTTCCATGGTTTCCTCTTCTCACTCTCTTCCTTGTTGGTTTTGTCATTGTTTTTTCTTTTGTAGAAGTCATTGGGAGATACGACTTTTGACAAAAGAGTTGTGGTCGAGAGCTTGATATGTAACTTATAATGTAGAGAGATTATCTTTATCCTTTAGAATAAAATATTTTTAATTAAGACAAATAATTCTATTTTCCTTAATTGGCAATCCTTTTTCTTTATTTTCTTTTTCTCTATTTTTTTTGTGAGGCTTTTTCTCTGTTATTACTTTTTTTTTTTAATATTTTCTTCAGAGAAAGATATGGATGAATTAAGTTTAGAGAAATACTGTTTCATATAAAAAATTTCGTATGAAATTTTGATTAAACCACATGCTTCTATATTATTAGTTAAATATTAAAGTAAAAAAAGTAAAACAACAATGACTTGACCAACTCAAGCTGAGTACTCTTTTTCCTCTAAGAAAAAAAGAAGGATGAAAGTAAAATATGAGCATATGTGCAGTTTTGAATTTTCAGAATTTAATCTTGCACATAATTTTCTTCAATTAGCATGTTTAGCTTTGTTTCAAGTTTAATGTTTCTTGAATTGAAAAAACTTAGTAATGTGATTAGAATTTTTTTTTAATATAAACAATTAATTGTAGTAGTTTAAAAATTTTAATTTATTTATAAGTAATATTAGATAATTTATTTAGCTTAATTACATAATAAAAAATGTTTTAGAAAAATACAAAAATTGGTTGAAGAGAAATGAAAATATGTAAATAGAAGTTGATAATAGATATTCTCGCAAAGTTAATGTTAAATATCTTAAAGAAATCAAAATACTTACTCTATTCAGTATTATCAAATTTATTAAGTATACGAAGCACAAAACTCATAAAATTATTTCAATATAGAGATTGGTTAAAATTTTCATTTAATTTCTATAGCATTTTTTGGATAATATTTAATTTCTATAATTTTATTTCAAATTTATTTAATGTCAATTTAAATTATTTTTTTTGTACAATTGTCGCAGTGAGGTTAGAATTTATGACTTCATGCATACTAATACTACCCCAACCCCCTACTACTAGGCCAAACCTAGTGGGTAATTTTTTTATAATATTAATGTTCAGAATTTATTGTTTTTTTTTACAGTATTAGAATAAAATATTATGTGGGTCATATGTTTGTATTGAAAATTATAAGAACCATCTTATTGTCTTGAATATTATAAACATATTATTAAATAGTCTTGAAGTCTAAAGATTAAACCAAATTAATAATAAAATGATAAGACAAAAAAAAAAAAAAAACAATTTAACCAAAAATTGATATAGTTAATTAGGAGAATTTGATATTTAAAATTTAACGAAGTGTAATAAATATTTCTTACAACATTTTATATATTATATTTAGGGGTAACAATAATAATGGCCTCAAGCATATAAAAAAGGTTTCTTAGACCAAACAGATCATCTTATTTACGCACATGCACACACACACACTATCGTCTCTCTGTAATACTATTAGTCATTGCCATTGTCTCTTACTATTAGGCATAATCTCTCTCTAACCGCATTGCTCACTTCTCATGTTTCTTACTCTTAGGCATAATATCTCTCCAATCGCATTGCTCACTTCTCATGATTGATTGAATTTTTTTAAAGTCATTTCATGAAAATCTTGCTAGACCATTATGCAATTATATTAGAGTCAGTACAAGAGCCATTGATTGAATGTTGTCTACTAAAGGAATATTACTAAAAATGAATGAATTAGTGATGAAAATATAGCAATAGAAAATCATTTTTGCATCACTAATTCTGGCATCATTAGCTTTTAGTAGTGGAATTTTAAAAAAAAAATTGTATTAATACTCTTTTGTTGCTAATTTAATTTTTTTTTTTTTAGAAGAAGGATCAATGGAACATGATCATTGTAATAGAGACAATCAATGGGAAATAGCCTTTTGCTTATACTTTTAAAAATTCCATGTTGGACTATCAATCAAGTTTTGTTCTGGCTAGAATGCTTTTGTGACAGGAGTTTATTTGAAATTGTATGATTTGCTGGTATATGTAGATACGTGTTTTTTTCGGCCTACCTTAGTGTTATGTAATATGTTTTACATCAGTATAGATGCACAAATGAAAATTACGTTACAACTTGAAGTGATATTTGAAATTAAAAGAGTTTATTATGTGGTACATGAGTGAAACAAGCACTAGGAAAAATATTGTAAATTGAACTTAATGCTCGAGAAAAATTCTTGGCCTACTCAATGATGTAGGCTTGCTAGCTAATTTAGCGACTTGCCAATATAACAAGGGATAAGTATGTTGGGCTATTCATATGGATTATTACAAAATAAGCTTTTAAATAGACTTTTACACTAGTCATGTTTTTGAACCAACCAAACATTAAAAGAAGGCCTATAATAAACAATAGGTTAGTCTCAGGCTTTTCATTTGAAAAATAAGTCAAGTTTGTTTGAAGTAAAATTGAGCTTGAATTGAGTCATTTTCACCCATAATTACATAATAAAACAACATTAAATAATATAATTTGTTCTTGAGGGCAATAAAGATTGGATTAAATTATTCATTTCAATTCTACAATATTTTTTGGATGATATTTGTTTTTTTTTATTATTATAAATTTAATTAATGCCAATAATTAAATCATTTAAAATGATCTTCTGGACTTATTTTCATTTGCTATATCATGATAAAATAAAACAAATTATACTAACACCTATTGAGGTTTAATATAGTTTCATTCTCTACTCCTCCCTTTTTTATACTACGTATACACAAACATTTCTTAATTTATATAATAATATAACATTGTATTCCTTCCCGTTAACATAGACCTCCCCAGATTTCTCATGTAGTTATATAAATCACTCAAAATCAAAGTAATATAAAAAACAGATAGGTGTGAGTATAATTTACCCTATAACATATTATATGGACGACGTTATATTGAAAATTATAAGGACCATTCTATATTTTCAACATTATAAAAATATTCTTAAATAGTTTTGAAGTATAAAGATTAAACTAGATGAATATTGAAAATATAGAACCAAATTATTAATTCAAATTTAAATTAATATAATTTATATAGAAATATTTGATATTTTAAATATTAATTATCAAATATATTACATAATTAAAATATTAAATATTAAATTTTGACAAGCATTAAAAATAATATTAGTTCATAATTATTCTTTGATAAATTATATTATTTTCCTAATATTTGGAGATACTACGTAATCTTCAATATTAATGAATTATCAAATCGCTACACACACACACACACACACACACACATATAATCAAAATATTAAATATTAAACTTATTTGACAAGAATGCTTCATTGTCAAATATAGAAGTTCTTATTTACATAATTAAAATATTAAATATTAAATTTTGACAAGCATTAAAAATAATATTAATTCATAATTATTCCTTGAAAAGTATATTATTTTCCTAATATTTGGAGATACTACAAAATCTTTAATATTAATTAATTATCAAACATAAAATATTAAACTTATTTGACAAGAATGCTTATTATTAATCATTACTTGATAAAAAAAAGAAAAAAGATTATGCACTGACAGCGTAAAGCTATTTTACACTGTCATTCAATCACAAACCATCATGTATGGTAAATTTGTTAACTTTTACAATAATTACCTTAAAAGCCATAACAACGGTAATTTGTGATTGATTGACAGTATAAAACTTTTTACACTGACAATGCATAGTCATTAAACTCTAAAAAAAAAATAATCCAAAATAATAAAATTGCCTTATATGTGTGCGGACAAATACATTGAATTTAGATGATAAAAATGTTTAAAGATCAATTTTTTATGTACTTTAAAAAAGAATTTATATGTGTGCGTAGATAATACATTGATTTTAGTTGATAAAAAAGTTTAAATATCAATATTCATACCAAATAAGTCATGCATGGCATGGGTATATATTTAATTTAAAATAGATTTATTTATAACTAAAAAATGAATGTATAAGAATGAATTGAAATTATTCATAAAATTATAAAATATAAGGATAGATAATAAAAATTATATAATTTCTTTATAATATAAAAAAATGTTATTATAACAAGATAAAATAAATTTAAATGACATTTTTTTTCTTTCTTTTACTCTGTTTTAAAAAATTAAATATAGGTATTATATCATGCATATAAATTTAAAATAAAATTATATACAAATATAATTATAAAGAAATAAACAAAATAATATCATATAAATATAACATTTTAAATGAGTTTATTTTACATGTTTTATTAGATTATAACTATATTTTTACTCATTTAATATATATATATTAATTAAATTTAAATATTATAATAATGTATATTAATAAAAAAAAATCTTATAATAATGTATGGAATTTAAAATATACTATACAATACACGGGTAAAATAACTTACATATTTTAGTAACTAACTTAAGAAAACATTGAAATAGGGTATGTGAAAAAAGTGTGAATTATGAATTCAATGTCATCAAAATTTCACTTAGACGTTCATGTGATGTTATTTAAAAATATGCACAAATTAAATGGATGATATGTCGTGACTATATTTAATTTTTAGAAAGTGTTGTTTAGTTATATAACAGGATTTTAGATTCGTGTGTTGTCCTTTTTTTTATTATATATTTTTAATATTTTTAATTATTTTTTAAAATGTGTGTACTTAAATAAAATTAAGATTTTTTTTAAAATTTAGTGATATATTAGACATAATTACATTGAAATTAATAATAGTAAAGCAATATTTGTGTGAAATACATACATACATACATACATACATATACATATATATGTATACATATATATGTATACATATATATGTATACATACATACATATATATTGTATCTAAAATTGGGTATGTAATTTTGTTATTGCAGATATTACATTAACATGTATTTTTGTGTTTCTATCATTGATGACTTTTAACTGTATTTATTATAAAAATAATTGGTAACATAAAAAATACATATAAAATAAAATATAAATTAATTAATTTAAAAATTAAAATTTGAAAACTTATAGTTATACATACCATATATACACCAAGTCAAAGTTGTTCATTTCATTATCAAATAATATTATTATAAATCACATTATTTTAAGAGATAAAATGAAAAAAAATAATAATACAATAATAGTATATTTTTATTCTTTTAATAGAAATACAATTTTTATTCAGAAAAAATATCAAATTAATTATATATTATACCTAATAAATACATACAATAAATAATATTATAGAAAGAAAAAATATTTATTCATTTATTTGCAAAAATACTACATTAATAGCATTAAAAACTACATTAATTTCTTTCTTAAGCTCATTTTATTGTTTTAATTTTTTTACTTTAAAATATGTTTTATGAACTAATAACTAAATATATATTTCATCATTTATGCAATTTAATATTAATTTATTGATGATTATTTGTTTTGTAAATAGTTTGGTATGATTTCTTTATTGATAAGTATTAATTCATATTTATGTAATAAAAAATTTTCATAATCTTATTTTTTAATTTATTTATAAATATTTAAAATTTTTATTAATTTATATGTTATGATATTTTTATTCAACGACTGAATTATGAAATAACTTTTATGAAATTTCGAATACATTAACATTAAAATTCAACTTTAAGTTTATAAACTAATTTTAAAAAAATCAATATTTTATCAATTTAGGATGATGCAAAAATTAAAACTTGCATGCCATCTAAGTTTTTTTCTTTATATCTTTTTAATTAACATATAAAAATTTGAGTATATAATTTTTTTTAAGATTTTATTCAAATTAAATTTTTGTTTTACATTAACAATACATTGTTATTATGATAATTGACTATTTTGAATTAAAATAGTCATTTTTATTAGTATTGTTCTTGTTATTACAACATCTACATTTAATATCATAATAAGTCATTATAATTTTTAATTAAAATTGATTTCATATATTATTGTTGTTATTATGATAATTGTAACACCCTAGGAGACATTACGTTACTACACCTAGATTTCTAGGACATGAAAACTTTGAATATAAAAATATCAAAGGTTAAGTGAAAACTAAAACACTAAATATTACATTTTTCTAACACCCCTAGGTGCCGTACAATACATGAAAGAAAGATAAATAGAAACAAATCCCTGTAAGGGATGTCCATGCATCCTAAACTACTTTCTTCTTTGTTGAGGCTCTAAACTCCCTCCAAGAGATCCTCCATCAGCTTATCCTAAAAAATGTGAAACTTAAAACAATATGATGAAAGTCTCAGTGAGTGCTTTAAGGGCTTCTAGGACAAGGGATGACTTTCCTATTCTAGTGATCCCTTTTTAACTCTCCTATCTCTATCCTACATTGAAAGATTAGGACTATCCTTTACCTACAATTAGATCTCCCTTTCTTTCTTGGTACCCATTCTCACAAATATTACACTACTTCATCGCTCACTCTATAACTTTTTTTGGATACTCATTCTCATATTTAACACTTTTTCTCACATCTTTTTCTCTTGACGTTAAGTGAAACTCGTCCCCACAACCATACTATCATCATGGCTATCACTCCTTATACCATTGATTGGTACTCATTCTCACAATATGCTAATTGCCAACTTCTAGTACTCATTCTCACAATATGCTAATCGCCAACTTCCACCTCTCTATTGGGTAGTCCAACTACTATTGCCACTCAAGTTGGGCCTTACATTCCTATCATATTGGGTGAAGGCACAATTTCCTTTTACTCTTTATCTTAACTTTACTTGTCCACTCGAGACCCTTATGATTACCTCTTTTGAGATGAAATCCCTGGCATGCCACTTAGGCAGCCTCCAATATTCTTTTCCCTATGTCTTCACTTAATGCATAGGTTGTTCCTTAATACGTTCATCTAGCAACTAGGCATACAACTCAAGCATGATCCTAGATTGGAAACTTGCATACATACAAAATCATCAATCCTTTTAGGGAGGCTATCATACATAAATAGTCACATCATTCATTTCGTGGTTTTATTTTTGTTTTCAATTTGGTTCTGGTTAGCTTTATCTTTATCTTTTCACTTTACGTCTGTCCCTTAATTAGCTAAGCTTTAGCCATCAAGAGGCGTCCCTCTTATGACCTCTTACTTAGATACCACTTTGGTCTGAGTGGTTGAACCACCTTTCATTATCAAAGCAGTTCCTTTAACATCCTTCCTTCATTGAAGGATGTCATCCTTATCCTCTAGTCTAAAGGTGACGAACCCTTCCGTTTGACATTGGGGGCCCCCTAGCCCTTTCTTTTCTTTCAACCATCTCTAGGTTGCATAAGCTTTCCTCATAAAACCTTCCTCACCTTGGTGACCATAGATGATCCTCTCAACGGGGTGTACATCTTTACTTTGCCATGGATGCGCACTCCAGGCTTCCCCATACTTTTAGGATCTGGGGAGGATCTACCCTATGTTTACTAAGGAGATTATACTTTCTAAAACATTTTCCTTTTCTTTGAAAGCATATTATTTTCCTTGAAAACTTGGGGAATATCCCTTGTTTTCCTAAGGAGGCATCCTCTTAAGTCCTTGAATGTCTTAGATTGTTTTATTACATAACGTTCATCGTTTCTAATCACAACACAAGCAAATGCAACTATTATATGGATGCAGCCACACATATACTAGACTACAATTACAAAGCACACATAGGGCAACAAGGAATCAAGCAACAATAATCATACAAAGAAACAAGCATAAAAAGCAATTAAACATACACATCTTCTCTTTAAAGTTGGGGCAACCTTTGTTGTCCTAGAGGGTTCGTGCTCAGTGTGCTTAGTCAACCAAGGGTTATGCCCTAATCTTAGAAAGATAGTGACTATTCAAGCATAATCATGACGAAAGCAAAGCAAAGAAAAAGGAACATCTAAACCTAGAATCATCAAAGGGAGGAAGAAGAAAGACGAACCCCCCTTGAATCCCAAGCCTAGAGTCGTCATCCCCTAAGGGTTTCATCCTCTAAACATAACCTAAGATTCTATTTGAACTTTTGGACCTATAAGGGTTTAGGCCCAAATACAATTAAAATGCAAAAACTAATAAACCAATCATAAGGGACATTTTAGGGGCAACAAGGTATTTCATGAGTTGCCTGTGATCCTTACTACACTTATTTGCTTCACAGGCATTTGGGTGTTTCATGGGTTGCCTGTGAACATTGTTGTCCACTCTTTGTACACCCAAAATAGGCTGCTTCATAAGCAAAAGGGTGTTTCATGGGCTACTTATGAATGTTGTTGCCTTATCATGCCAAAACACACCTTCTTGGCTCTTTCTTCCAATCCTTTGCATCCAATGCTCCTAGTTTGATTTAATGTCCACTCGAAGACTCAATAATGCTTCTAATGAACCTCAACTCAAGCTTCATGCTCCCGAAATCCATAGAATGCCAATTCCTAAAACCAATACAAACCTAAAACCATAAAAAGTTCAAAGAAATGGAAAGCCAATAAAACTAACTAGAAAGTAAGCTATATGAAGTAGAAAAATGTAAATTATTCTAACTATAATGTTATGTAAACATGGTATGAAATGCGATGCGTCAAACAACCCCAAACTGAAAGATTTTCTTTTCCTCAACCAATCACTATGAAACTCAAGGAAACTCATAATCCATTGATTAAGGCTCAAACAAATAGAAGCACAAGTAGTAGATTAGGAGTTTAGCATGTAGATAATCTCAATAAATTCTAATTAGAACCAAAGTCTCTAGAATTAATGCTTACAATGATTGGTTCACTCACCTTTCCTCATTAAAAATGTTTAAGGATAAGACAATCACACTCAATTTCCTCAAATAAAGTACCTTGCCATAGGTTTGGTGACAAGACAATCAGAATTGAATCACAAGGTCTTTTATTGGGTTGTAATGGGGCCAGAGGCAAAACAATAAGGTAAGGAATTGAAAGGAAGGATGTGCAAAGAGCTTCATTGTTTATAGTCTCAGTACCAAAATAGAGAATACATTAAGCGACACAATTTATAGTAGTAGGGGTATGTTTCAAGCTTAACTTTTCTCATGCTTCCTTCATCTTTTTTCCTTTTTCTATTTGTTCAACCTTTTTCTCTAGATTTCACCACCTTTTGTCTTTTTTTTCTTTTTCTTTTTAATCCTTTTCTTTTCCTTCTTTTTTCCAAATAAGAACTTTATCGAACACCCCAATTCTAATCACAAAGTTGCCATTATTTACCACTCGTTGTTATGAAAAATATTCATTGACACCACAACAGATACCGAAAGAGAGATAAAAAGAGAGAATAGATAAGTCATTGATAAGATTAATAATGTGATATGATAAAAGAAAAGGATAAAAAAAAAATGTCAAGGGGATGTTATACTAGGGGCAAATTCACTTAATGTATGAGAAGCAATCATTACCTGATCAGTAAACAATTCCCAAGATGCAGCAACCACTGATCCAGATTCCACACTTACAAGGGGTAATGCTTCTAGCTCACACTCTAGTTCACTATCATCATCCTGGAAATGAGACTCCAAATAAGTATGAACATATCCAATACTAATCCACGAACCTAAGAACAAGAATCCAGTGAAATAATGACAATACAGCAGTTTCAGTGACCAAAAACATAGTTAAGTCAAATGAAATCATTTAGAGATAGCAAAAATAGCTTCCAGTGAGATTGTGTTTGAGAAAATGCCTATGAATGATTAATCTCATATGTATGATTAATTTAGAGGAAAGCCAATATAATATTAGCCAATGAATGTTGATAATAATCATTATGTTTTCAAATCTGTTTTTGAAGGATTCTCTCATTTGACCAAATCACAGAAAAGACAATTAAGATGGCATAGAAAATACTTACAAAAAACATGCGCCCATCCCGGGTTAATGCAACTGAATGAGTACCTCCACAGGACACTTGACCACAAACCAATTATCTTCATCTTAGAAAAAAATGATTAACTTGAGATAATGCTATTCTTAATATTTTTAAAAGTTCCTTTGTTATTCCATTTTTATCACTACTCAAATAGAAGATGTCATGAATAGTAGGAGATAGGAAGCAAATAACAATATGGATGTCAAAAGGGTTCATATGTGAGAAGCTAAATTTATAACTTAATTAAAATAGATGAAGAAATATGTCAAATTATACTCTCCTCAAGGCTATTTCTTTCCATGGTTTTGGATATTTTGGTTCTCCAATATTTTGGGGCATTAATGATGTCGAAGTGAGGTAAAGTTTAGACAGATCTCAAGCTTAAAAAATTGATTCTCAAAGTTTATATTACATTTATTATGGTAATGGCTTGATTATGATGAAAGACGCATAATTACAGCAACACTCTGCAACAGTTTTAGAATAAAAACAGATATGAGGAAGACCAATATAAAAATAAAAGTCCTCTTTTCCTTTTCTATTCCAAGTATGTTACAACAATTAAATTCAATCAGCAATTGGGTACATTAAGGGTGTTCACAATTCTGTTCAGGAGAGAGAACTGAACTGTGAACACCCTTAATGCACATATAAATATTCACTGTTATGCATCTTTTCCTAGACATTGCATTTTATAATATGTTAAGATTAGTGCAGCAGGATGCCTAATATTCCAGATAATAAGTGCAGATTAGTAAGTATTACTAAGTAAACAGAGCATTTATATCATCCCATCCAGTCATAAAAACCAAAATAGCACCTGGTCTTTCACGCTCACATATATTGCACAAGATATAATGAATTTTGCAAGAAATCCAACTTGTATTAGCTGTAACAAAAGGACTATAATCACTAAATGTCAAGATAAACTACATAATTAGGTATAGTACCCTAGTTATTTCAGTCAATTATCAAACAAAAATTTAAACCATCGAATGATTGATTCATCTATTTTGCTTAAATCAAGTTTCAAGTGGGATTGTTGCCCACTTATCAAAGTTTTAAACTCACAGATAGTTATATTTGACAAAATTTAGAAACCAGAAATCGTATGGAAAGAGTCAAAGTGTCTATAAAACAAAAAAGGAAGTATAAAACAACATCTAAGTTGTCCATATCCCCTAACCCCCAAATAAAGTCAAGAAAAACTCAAAATCTGCCAAACCAAATTTGCTCAACCCCTTCTAAGAGCCATCAAATTCATCAAAGATGCCAAACATGAGATGGAAAATTTGGTGAAATAACAGACCAAATTCACTTAGATTTACAACACTTTATAGAAAACCAAAGAACAAAAATGCAAAACCAATCGTTTAATCAAAATCAAAATCAAAATCAAAGATAACATCAATTGAATATAGAAATAGCTACACAGTGTAAACTAAGTTAACCTCTAAGAATGTTAGCACAAACAATGGCTGCATACTATTTTTTTGATTTTGGTCCTTATAAAAATATTTTTTTTTAAATAGTCCTTGTAAAATTCTTTTTTTTGGTCCCTATTATTTTGTTTAGTTCTTGTAGTATATTTATTTTTTTTCATTTTTGTCCTTATAATATGTAAACAATTTTCTTTTAGTCCCTACCAATTTTTTTTCAAAGGGACTAATTCAAAATAAACAAAATATTATAGGGACTAAAATAAAAAAAATAGATATATTAAAAGGATTAGAAAAAAAATAAAAGGACCAAAATAATTTTTTTTTACAAGGACCACTTAAATTTTTTTTTTATAGGGACTCAAAACAAAAAGTAATATTTTATAGGGACCAAAAATATATTTAAACCTTATAATTAAAATAAATAAATAAAAAGAACGAAACCTTAATGTTAAAACCCAATCTCACTAGGAAGTGCGGAAATAGTGTCACGACGACAAAGAAAGAAGAGGTCGAGTGACGGGAGAGAAAGAGGAACGATGGGGTTGGTGAGTGATTAGGGTTTAAGGGAAATAGGAAAAGGTGAGTGGCTTCGATTAGGACATTGGGTTTGAGAATCAAAAATAGGGTTCGAGAGTGATGAAAAGGGGTTCAAGGGTGAGAGTGTTCAGAGTGGGTTTGAGAGTAAGAGAGTTTTGAGTAAGTTCAAGAGTAAGAAAGTTCTGAGTGGGTTAGACTTTTGATTTGGGATTTTGCACTTTAGGTAATTGGGTGAGACTTTTGATTTAGGCATGCAATTGGGGTTGAATTTAATGAAAATAAGCGTCGGCTTAGCTGATGCTTACCAAATAATATTATTAAAATAGTTCCCACATAGTGTTGGCTAAGCCAACACTTATAATATAATATTATTAAAAATATATTTCATATAATATCTGTGACACTCTTTATCTTTAAACTAATTATTACGTAAATATTATAGAAAATATAATATATTTTTCATTTACGGAATAAGACGATAATTTAAACTCTTTTTTTCCCACGCGGTAAAGGACATCACATGCCTAACTCACATTAACTTAAACTCCATAAAATACCTTACTAATTAATAAAAAGATTTTGGCCCATAATTGGCCTTACAAATCTTTGAAATAAATTAAATTAAGAAGTAAAAATACTAATGCTAAGTTCAAAAGCTAAGGACATAAAATAGTAATAAACCAAACCCCGATGTCATAATCTTATCAGAGCATACCAACCTAAGTAACAATAAAATAAACTGCAACGAGACTAATGCCTTTACTCTAAGATTCGTCCTCAGGATCCTGCTGGACATCACCTGTGTATCACAAATATAGAAAAAAAAATGCCAGAAAATAAGGGAGTGAGATACATCTCACATCATGCTCAAAGTATGACAATGGAAATAGGTAGAAATCACAACACATGCAAAATCAGAATAATATTAGTTTACAAGGATTAAAAACACACAAACATATGTAATGCAATGCCATTTAACTTCTACTTCTTATGCACGTGTGGTATCAATAAAAGTTTATCTTGAAAGTAAACTGTGAGTAAATGCACGGTCGTAAGAAGCATCATCAATATCGATGCCTTCGGCTTTCGCACCCTTAACGAGTATGATATTTCCTACTAACTAGTTAGGGTTACCCATCTTTGCTAGTAAGCTGTGGCTCCATGGAATTAGCATGGACTATTGGAGTTTCCACACTAGGTAACACCCTCAAGGCTAGGGTTAGACAACCTATCCCAGGCTCCACTAGCTGAATTCCTATATACTTTCTTTCTCCATATGACTCAATGTCATGATGCATGGTCACATACAATGCTCACAACATTTCATAGGTTTTTTTTATCATAGAACATTAACACAAATTCGTATCATGCTCAGTTTTCTCTAGGTAAGTAATAATCACAAAGATGTAAATTTAACAAGGTATCCACGCAATGGCAATCATACAAGAAATAGGCATAGAAGGTCAACAAAATCATCTTTAGTGTCATAGAAAGGTCACGCTTAATGCCAAACCCTTAGCGCTTAGCGCCACTTCACTTTACTTTCAGACCCACTCTCTGGTAGGTCCACGCTTAGAGTCAAAAGACTGGCACTTAGCGCCACTCATATAGGGAATTCATTGTCATACTCATGCTCAGCGCCAAACCTTTAAAGGATTATGGGTCACTCCTTGCCTCTCCATGTTCAGCGCCAGCCAATCTTGGCGCTTAGCATTATGATGCTCAATGCCAATATTTTGACGCTTAGTACCAAACCTCTAGAGAACTCTCTATCTCTCTCACACTCAGCGCCAAAATTCTGGTGCTTAGCACCAATTGTGATTTCTGCAAATCGGGAGGGTTTGCAAAATGTGCAATCCACGACTTTTCTTGGTTTCCAAACACTCCCAATAGGTAAATTAACTCCTAATTTCTCTTATTATCTTTCTTAATGGTCAATCTATCCTATGAATTCCTCACTCACTCATAATTTCCTCAAAAATCCATTAAATCCCTAACTTAGGCACAAGAGGAACAATCCATGATAGTCCATATTCATAATTAAACATAAAATTACGATAAAACACATCAATGATTTGGGAAAAGTTGCATTTTTGTTTACACACAATCATACAATTTACAAACAATTAGGGTCTAGGGCCAGCCCCTCTACCCACGATCAAAGTCATACCCATGAGCAAGATAACTCACTCCCCCTTACCTTGAAAGAGACGATCTATGGTAAGATGATGCGAACAGTGCAGCAGCGTCTTCCTATGGTTCCTCATTCCTTGGCTGCAGCGGCTTCGACGACATGGTATCTCCACAGAGGCAAAAGAGAGAATGAGGAAAAGGGTAAGGTTTTCAAGCAACCTAAGAGACTCTTAAAACTAACTTTGGGCTTATGAAAACTAAGCCCAACACAAGGGTTTTAAAACTTTTAAAAACATTCTAATTATAAAGCTCCGTTTTAAAGGCTCAATATCTATTTTTTCCAAAATACCATTTTATTAAAAACAAAGACAAACATAAAATAATAATATTATTATTATTAATAATACATATTAATTAAAGAAAACATTGGGGTGTTACAGTGTCTGCTACACCAACGCATATAATCAAAAAAATTTTAAAAAATAAATTAATTACAATATTTCATGAAATAAATATTTAATAAATAAAAAACAAATTTGTGTCAACTTAGAGGTGGTCTAGTCGATGCTATTTGCATTGACCATATGGTTGACGTTAATAGTCTGTTGCTGTTTGACCCAATTATTGTAAAACATTAAATGCTTTTCTCATTTTTAGGGGGAAAATCAGAATAAAATGTGCTTTTATCTTTGTTTTTGTATACTTTGTTTGTGTGGCAAGTAGAAGTTTCCATAATTATGCATATATTTTATGACTTCTTCTACACAATTGTCTTGTCTAATTCTACTTTGTTCTAGTTACACTCTTCATGACTTAATGGTTGGTAAACTTCAAAATTTTCATTCTTGAAAACCAAACTTCAAAATTTTCTCTCTTCAACACCAAGCTTGTTGGATATGTCAAAAGACTTATGTACTTGAATGCCTTGAAGTCCTTATGAAGTGACTCAAAATACCACAAGAAGGGGGTTGCATTGTGGTTTCAAAAATTCTTTTTGGTTTTAAACCTTTTTATGTGTATTTTGATGCTCAGAATGCACTATTGTTTGTTGAAGAGAATGTCCTTAATTTATGTTGTTACCCTTTTTAGAAATCCAAGAGTTGCGTAGATAAATAAAGATTATTAACTATTGATTTCAAAATCAATCAATAGAGCTCTTTCAAGATGTAATGAAATTATATTTTTAAAATAGGAATTCTACTATTAGTACCTTTTTGAACAATACCAAATTTTAATTAATATCACAAATCTCTTATAAGAACTTCTTTAAAAGTCAGTAATGAGATAAAACAGTAAATAACACACGTAGTTTATCCTGGTTCATCCTTCAAATTTGGGTTACATCTAGTCCCCACACACTTGTGGGGATTTTCACTTTAATAGTAGATGTTACAACACCTTTACATAGATTCAGTATTATGAACATCGGCAGGTTCTTCTCAACCAAAGAATTGCATCAGTTCTTGGGAGGCAACAATACACTTAGCCTTAAAACAACAGATTGGGCAACACCACAACTAGATACAACTTCAACCACAACACCACACACTTGGTCTCGGAGGTTAACACTAATAACAACATGTTTTCTATAATTAACTGCACAGAATATTGTTCTTTACTAACTCCCAATAGAGAAGTAGGTCTTTTATAGCAAGGATACCTATATCTTATTTCTATTTTCTCTCTATAGTACAAGGATTCAATGTGTTTCTCGCTTAGAGAATTTCATGTGATTTGTGAAGCTTTCTTCTTCACTCAGAATGCCTCAACAAAGGTATTTTGCAACACACTTTTTCTTGTAATTTTGCACACAACTTCACACGTAGTGGAGGAGAGACTTCATCTTTAAATAGCCAAAAATATAGTTGTTGGAAAGGGGTCCTACACTACACTAGGTTGCAAACTTTTTGACTAAGGCAATAGACCCTGTTTTGACATAACCAAGTAAAGTTGACTTGACCTTTTTGATGTGGTATTCTAAACCACTTTTTTGATAGGCTATGTTGATGCACCTTTTTGATGGACATTTCTAAACATCAATTCTGATGTTTTCTTCTAATAGTGACTTTCTTAAATTCTTGGATCAGAAGAGATCCCTTGCTTCTTTATGATTTTACAGTAGCTACTAGTTATGGCTTGACATACATCATCCATGGTCTTGGCTTAGTAAAAGTTCTATAATTCTTCAATTTCTTTAAAAGATGTAATCATCCTTTCTAAAACACTTAACAAAATTATTAAAATCACAACAATCTTTATAGACTTATAATTTGTCTTCTAAAAGTTTGTCATTATTAAAACAAGGGTTTGGATTCAACACTTTATAGTATTCTTATTCAACGAACCATGCGGCAGATGAAGCTTGAAGCAATATGACAAAGCTTTAGTAGGACGCATCAAGTTTCCCTCTATGTAGACAATGCAAACAATCTTGTAGACTTAGAAGATATTAGCTTTAGGGTAACATATATTCTTATGTCTTTGTTTGTTTTCATTAGAACTCAAGGTTGGATCGCCTTAGACCTAACAATCTCCTCTTTTTTAATGATAACAAATAGCTATAAGATCAAAATAGAAAGCCCTTCTATGAAAGATAAAGTTTATAACTTAGATTAAATGTAAACAACACTTTATTATAAGACTAAACATGTTTAGCCAAATCATAGAAATATTACACAGCATAAGTCTAAGTACTTTGAAATTTTTTTCATAGGATGATATCTAAGGTTCTTTTAAGAAACTTATCATTAATAGAGTTTTATTGAAGAAAAATATCTTATGGATATATTAGAGCAAAACAATTTTTGTAAAAGATTTCTTAAAATACTAATTAAGATTATAGCATAATTTTAAAAACAAGGTTTTCAAAAGTCTATTAAAGCTAAAAGATCTGTAAAAGATATGATGAAAGTAAAAACTTTAATAAGACGATTAGAGTAAAAGACAATAAACTAAGATATTTTGAAATAAAATTTTGTCAATAGAGAAAGCATATAAAAATAAATTTATCAAATCATATGACATAGTTTGGTAACATAACTAAGCATAAGAGCAAAAACATTAGGATGATGTATGCCTATGTTTATGACTATATGTTCACCATTCTTGGTATTTGCATTCTGTTTATTGAGTTTGAGATGTGAGCTCTTTGGAGACACGGAATACACCTTGCTAGCTTCATCCCAATGGTTGGGGTTTCTTAAAGGGCTTTTAGTTGTTGTGTCAACATTTAGGTCTAGTTTTTCATATCTAGTTTTTCATAAGAGAATCCAACCCATCTTTGACCTCTATAAATACTACTAACATCATTGTATTAGGTACATCATTACTATGGTGGAATTCTTATTGGCTTAAGTGTTAAAGTGCCTTTTGTAAGCATTTACCAAATTTTCATGGCGTCTTAATCGCATTGGGGCACCAATAGAACTTAGGAGAACTTAGACCTCAGTCCCTTGAAGCACACCAAAGCCAACACTTTTTAGGAGTCCAATCCTAAATCACTAGTCCATTTTGGACACGTTTGCAGTCCACCTCAGACACATCATTCACGTTTATCTCGAACTACTGACGTGTTTGAAGTGGACTACTAATTTAAGATTAGACTTCTAAAAAGTGCTGGCTTTATTGTGCTTAAAGTGACCAAGGTCTGAGTTCCCTTTAGTTCGATTAGTGCTCCAATGTGGCTAAGAGGCTACAAAAAATGGATAGGTACCTGTATAAGGCATTCTGAGGCTCAAGTCAGTAAGAATTCCAACAGAATGATTATGTATATTAAATGCTTACATGATACAATGATGTTGATGGTATTTATATTGGTTAGAGATGGACTTAATTCTTTAATATGATGCCCAAAACATCTTGAGGGCAATAATAGTCTTTCTTAATGTAACGACAATGTAACTTTGCTTCGGGTTGAGATGCAATATACTATTCACAAGTGTATATTAGTCATCTTACATCTAGGCATTAACTTCAGTCAACAACTGTAGTTTAGGGATAAGACATTCTGGGTTGAGATAGCCTATTTGCTGGTTAGGTCGTAAGCCCAATTTAGAATAAATATATTGTTATTTATTTTTTTGGGTAACTTTTTACCTAAAAGTTTAATTTACCTACTTTTATATTATGTAGAATATACAATTTGGAGCACTATAAGAAAGTGGTTATTTAGTTGTGGGAAACTAATGTTGGCCTCGAAGTCGACGCTAATAGCATCAACTTAGTGAGTCTAATTGCTTAGTAAGTGAATAGGGGCGAGTTTAGCTAATGAATTGGTCTTTTGAGTTGTGGTATAAATAAGGGGCTTTAGGCCATATTGCCTTTTTGTTTTTTAGTTATTTGAATTCTTGTTCTCGCTAGCTAGTCAATGTTATTTTCTCCTTTTAGTTAAATTTTTTCGTTAAATTTTATTTAACTTAGTGCCATCTTATTGGATGCTAATGGCCAACATTTTGGTTAATTTTAGTGCAGCATCAACCTAACTAACGCTACATCCTATGAAATTTTCAGCATTCAAATCTCTTTTGTTTCTTTTTGCTCGTTACATCTTTTTTCAAATCCTAAATTTTGTTTTCTAATTCTTAATCAACTCTTGATTCAATATTTGCACCAAAGAGATTAATATGCAAGCAACTTAAGAGAAGGGAAGGTCACAACAATGCGGCTAGTGGCAACAATGACTAGCTTGGGCAACTATAGAGGGGAAGAAAGGGAAGCGGGGCCCAACTATCATGTGAAACATCCATTTGTGACTACAAAAAGATGTTGGCGTGGTAACACCCATCTCTATTATATTTTTTTATTGTTTTAATTTAAATCTCTCTCTGTTTCTTTTTCTTTTGCTTTTCTACTTGCTTTACTTTCTTTTATTTTTTATTTTTTTAGGTTTGATGGGGTTTGTGTGGCTTGGTTCCTTATTTGTGTGATTTGCAGTTGATGGTCTGATGATATTTCAATTTTGGGTAGAAGGGTTTGGGTGTGTTTTGGTGGGGTTGATGGTTTCAATTTTGGGCAAAAGAGGTTGGTTAAGTGACGTAACTACTTTGAAACAACCACTCATTGTCGTGTGCACACACGAGAGAGAGAGAGAGAGAGAGAGAGAGAGAGAGAGAGAGAGAGAATGAGAGGGAGAAGAGAGTGGGGAAAAAGAAGAAGAGAAGTGTGACAGACAAAGGAGGTTTAGTGGCCGAAATGATTGTTGATGTTCTTAGAAAATAAACAAATTAGAGTCGACTTGGCTGACGCTAATTGAAACAAAATAATTTAAAAAGCAAAAGGATAAGCATTGACTCTTCACAACAACTTAAGTATCGACTTGGACAACACTATTAAGACTTCGACCTTTTTTGGCTGTTGCAAACAAATTAGTAGGTACTTTAGTTACAACAATCTCGAGGTTGTTGCAAAAGTAGCCATTGACGTCAACTTTTCATGATTAGCATTCATCAAAGCTGATGCTAATATGTGGATTTTTTTTTGTAGTGGACTATGACTCTCACTCTCCCACTCTCTTAATTATGCATTCTCAATATTTTTTTTTATATTTTGGATGTGCATTTCACATGTTACCTCCGCAAACTAGCTAATTTTTTTTTGTTACAATTATCTTAAACTACTTTTCTTTCATCTTTATATGTATATTTAATTTTCTTAATTATGTTTCCCATTCAATCTATCTTTTTTTTTTTTATTTCTATCTCTAAATTAAATTTCAATATTTTTCTTAAAGAAATTCTTAATAGTTAAAAATAACTTTATATCCCAATTTAAATTGTTTATTTTAAATCTAAAATATAACTTATATCTTTAAAAGTATTTATTTATTATAAATTTTAATTATAATATAATTTATGTATTTGAAATATTTATTTATTGTAAATTTAAGGTTAAATTATTGTGTAAGTATCTGAACTTTTAGGTAATTTTTCATTAGGTCCTTATATTTTTTTTTTTGAGTTCTTAATCTTTTAAAAAAAATTTAATTGGGTCCCTATTGTTAAATTATTGTGAATATTCCGTTAACTTGGACAAAATATTCCTTGATAAGGACTTAATTAAAAAATAATAGTATAGGGATCTAATTAAAAATTATCTTAAAGTTTTGGAATCTACTCAATAGTTTAACTTTATTTAGTTATTTTTATTTTTTATCTTGATTTGCCTTTGTTTTATTTTAGAGAAAAGGGGAAATTATAGAAAGGAACAAAAAGCATATCACAATATTCAAACGCTGTCGCATTATTATTATGTGGCTAAAATTCTAGGACCTAAGCATTGACTTGAATGAAACACAGTAAATACTTACATAGACATAATTTACACAATAAATTAATAATAAATTAAATAATTATATAATTTTTTTTGTATCATGTGATATTTTTTTTTATTAATTAAGTTTATCAAATTATATAAATAGTGTTTATACAAAGACTATATCTTAGTAATGCCCATATATTTTCCTTATCTTTACATATTATATTATATATACATATATATATATACATACATATATATATATATACATACGTATATATATATATATATATATATATATATATATATATACATACATATATATATATATATATTATTCTAAATAGTTTATAAAGAAAGTAAGAAGTAGTTACTCTAAATTTAATAATTTCCTGAACTGTGTGGAACGTAATGGTGTGTTTGAAATGGTGGGGAAAAAGTAAATAAAGAGAGAAAATTTTAAATTTGAATTAAAAAAAGAAAAACTAAAAATTTTATTTTTAGAAATCAAGTCTTTTCTCTTTGTTTCTTTCACCTTTTCTCTAACTAAATAAAAGAAAACAAATTGTTATTCTAATTTTTTTTTTCTCTATTTTCTTTTCTCATCGCTAATCATACGATCAATGAAAGAGAGCTGAGAGGAGCACAAGACAAATAAATAAAACCAAAATTCCAAAGTGCTATGACATCTAGCGCCAAATGGAGGCGTCGTGCGCGTGCAACTGCAAAACCACACACCTCTGAGCTGTGGTTACGTGATCTGAAAATGCAATCATATGATGCCAATTTTTATTCCATAATAATATACTATAAGTCACGTGAAAATTTATCATTACTTAATATTTTATTATTGTTTATTAACACCTGTTATTCCTCTGACTTTCAACTCATGAAGCGGTCGTTTTTCCTTATGCGATTAAGGTATCGCTGGTATGGATAGTTAGCTTAGCTGATAAGGTTTAAATCTATGTTTTAAAAATCAGTTAGACCGGCCGGTTCAACCAAAAAATTGATGAACTGGTCCTATATCTGATTTAATTGAACCAAAAAACCTATTGGTTAAAGAACCGCTTTATGAATTGATGAACCGATCAAAAATCAGTAAAATCGGTCAAAACAAATAAAAAATTAGTTTGCAGTGGTTCAATAAAAAATATTTAATAAAACATTATTTTAGTTTTATTCTTAAAAAAATGAAAATCAACATAAAATATTTGTCATTTTTAATTCTAAATATAAACTTATTTTTATTAATAAATGTTGATGTGTATTATTAAAACTTAGACTTAAATATTATGACATATTTAATTTGACTTTTTTTAAGTATTGTACATGTTAAGAGCTTATAAAATTGTATTTTATTTTTAGTTTTTAGTATTATAAAGTTATGATATTATGTTTTTTAATATTATTTTATGTATTATTTAGTTATTATTATTATTTTATTAATACTGATTCGACCACGGTTCAATCACAGTTGAACCATTGAACCTTAAACCAGAGCCTTAACCGGTTTAATGACGGTTTGGTTTTAAAAAAAATGGTTTAAAACTATTATTTTTCCTGAAAAATGTATGTTTGATTCGTTGAACATTATGCATAGAGATTTCTTGCTCTTCTACAAAATTGTTTTTTTCGTTCATCAACAAATACAATAATACAACAATAAACAAACCTCACGAGTGACCATTATTTGATTGTGAACTTGGCTTCTATTAATAAGTAACCGTCCTATATCATAGGCATTGTTGAGCCATTACCAACCATTTTACATGAAAAAGTTGAAAATGTACGAATTTGGGTTCCAACGTAGGCCTTGGGTTCATTTTTTTTTCCGGATTTCACTCCCCCAATCAATGACTTTCTAAGATTTCATTTCCCTCCTAATAAGTAATAACTTAACATTATTTATTGTAGCTAACTGTTTAATGCAATTAATTCACTTTCATGATTTGGTAAAAACGTTTCACTCACATGGAAATCACAAAATTCACAAGAAAAGTGATATGAACTAAGAAAAACACAAACCCATGAGTCTAATCACTAGACCAAAACAAAAAAAAGAAAAAGGTGAATCATGAATGATGAGCTATTTTTCTATAATACAGCATGACTGACAGCTGATTTATCAAAAAAGGAAGAAAAAGAAGGAAAACAAGAGAATGATTAACCAATTAACTAAACAGCAGAGAGGGAACCTTCGCTTTCATTCATTCACTTGCAGCAATGGAATTAGAGGACTTGTTCCCTTTTGCTACATTATGAATATAGTAGCTTTTTCCTTTCTCGTCATCATTATTAACTCATCATCAATACTTTTCCAATGAAGTTTTCATCGTTGGCTTTCTTTCTTTCTTAATATAAAATCCCAGTTCAGAATTTTCGACTTTTCAATGACCCGCATACACACTTCTCTCTCTCTCTCTCTCTCTCTCTCTCTCCCTCCATCCGGGATTTGCTAGTTTTGTTCCACCCTTTTCAATTTTTGTATCAAGTTTGAAGCTTTGATGCTTTTCAAGCACACCCATCTTCTTGTTTTTGTAATGCGTGAATTGATTCATAGCTTAAGTTTCAGTTGGTGGATACGGTGTTTGTTCTGGTTCTGCTCATTGGTATGTATAGGTTGATGCATGTAACGTGTTCTCTGTCTCTCACTTTTTTCTAATCGTGCATTGAAGTGTTTAGTGAAGGAATCATTTGTTCTGTACGATGTTTATGGTTCTGATAAAAAGATGGGACAATCTTCTAGAAAGCTATTTTGTTTACAGTAAATTCTAACTGGTGCCTGAGGTCCAGAGTTTTTGGTGCTTCATGCTTTGCTGCATTTTCTCAGAAACCTGTTGGGTTTTCTCTCGACTCTGATTCGCTTTTCAATGAATGGATTCTGAAGTTGTTGATTTATGGGGTGCTTAGAAGACTAAGGTTCTTCTTTCTCTTTTGGGCTGGCATGAATGTCAAAGTTTTCTGATTTTTCTGATATGCCTATTTATATCAATCTTCAAACTCTTTATCATTTTATCTAAAACTAGGAAAACATTACATTGGTCAGCTTTCTTTTCCTCCCTTTAATATAATGTTTTTATTGATTAGATTTCTGCATTATGTTCTACATAGGATACAGTGCTATCTAATATAATTTAGTTCTTAAGTTAGCTAGTCGTCTAATTATAACATCATTCAAAATGTAAAAGCTGCAGTTTTTGAATAGTATCCAACATTTACACAGACTTATATGCTCCACATTGAAGAAACTGATTGGTTATTTCTTTCACTTTACTTCTGTGAAAAATTGAGTCGCATTTAATTTGGATCTTACAGCTTAACAGATTTTATTTAATTTTAAGATGTTCTGATTTTTCTGTTATAAAATGCTCTTCAACTGATGCTCCAGTAACTTGTGGCAATTCAGGTTGTGAAAAGGAAGAGTGCGGGTTCATTTCACATCATATAAAGGGAGAGGAAAGGTCCTGAATTTTTGATTGGTTGAGACATGAACCCTGAAATTGATGACATGAGAGTGTTCTGGTAGACCCTTTGATTGTATGGGAGGCTTATTGCACATGTTTGAGTTCAATCAGGGTGGGATGCCCAAGAAAGTTCATGCCCATAAGAACAATAATGGTGGTAAGTGTTGTTGTATTTTTATATATTGAAGAGAAAATTCACTCTTGCTACGATAGACCTTTATGGGTTAAATAACCTTTAAGGGAGCTAAATTGAGCATTTGTTCACTAATTTCTAACAATTCCTTTTAGAAAATCAAAAGCTTCAACTCTTCAAGGGACTATTTGCTTGTCAGGTTTTGTATTAGTTAATGATTTGAAGGTTATTAATAGTGTTAAATGGTATGAAACAGTCTGAATATCAGTGCTGATTAGTTTGTTGCATTTTTGAAGATATTTTGCTGAGACTCGGTTGATCATTATAATTATAATTATTATTAGTTGATATTATTATTATTAATTTTGTTTTGAAAGTTCTGTTTTGTCCCTCCTCTGCTAGATTGATTGTGTTAGGTTAATTTTGATTTGTTATCATACTGTGTGTCATGCAGACCTGGAAACTTCTGGAAAGGGCATGGAGCTGCCAGTAGAAACATCTCACGTCCACTGTCCAGAAGGAGAATTGCCAGTAAGTTTCTCTTCACATTCCTTCGTATGTGAAGGGTTTCAAGACACAACCATCAATTCATAACATGTTTCATTCACCATGCTTATATAACATGTTTCTCTTACCATTCTTAAATGGAATGTACTGTGGTGAATTTTCAGTACTCTTGTCAAGTGGATGATGGCTGGTCAAAGAATATTAGTTACTCAAATGTGGCTTCAGTGAAAAAGCTGAACAATGAGGAGTTATCCAAACAATCAGGCACCAGAAATAAAGCACCAAGCCTTGTGGCAAGGTTGATGGGGATAGACACAATGCCATTACCATTAGACACTAAATCTGTTGTTCCATCAAATGGAAGCAAACATGAAAATATGGAGAGGAAGTTTTCAAAGAAGGGATTGAATGGAAGGTGTTTGGTTGGTAGGGGTTCCTCCAACTTTAATTCTTCTAGCCAGATGGATTTTGATTCATTTTATCAAGACATTGATGGTGATGATAGATGGGGACAGAATTTTGGAAAACCAAGGCCAAGGGAACATCCTCAGGAAGAGGAACTCCAAAAATTCAAGAAAGAATTTGAAGCATATCAAGCAGCAAGGTTTAAGGAGTGGTCAAAGGTTGTTGAAACCGGAAGTGGTTCTAGGAGAATGCTTTCTCAAGAGAACCTGAGCAAGGAAAAGATGTTTCTTATTGCCAGTTCAAAGACAGATGGCCACTCATTTAAGACAAATCTACCTAATGTTGATATGATGGAGCCAATCTCAACTAAGAAAAAAGAATCCTTTCCTTCAAGAAGTAAAACGCTAAGTAGAGACTTTGAGGAGTCTTTAATGATGAAATCAAGAAGCAGATTAGATATATGTGCTTCTCCCACTCAGATAGTTATCTTGAAGCCTGGTTCTGATAGGATTTGCAATTGCAACCATGAAGAGAATTGCATCGGTTTATCAAGCACTTTACAAGGGAGAAAAGGTATAGAAGATTTTCTTGAGGAAGTGAGAGAGCGGTTGAAATGTGAACTGCAAGGGAAAATAGCCAAAAAGGGTTCTCTGATTAGAGCCAGTGGAATTGAGACACCTTACAATGAAAAACCATTTGATGCTAAAGAGGTCAGAGAAAGTGTGATTAGAGATGCTGAACCAAATTTACTCCGCTCAGAATCAACAAGGTCATACAAAAGTGAAATACAATTCAATGGATCAAGTTCCCCAGAATTTTTCAACATAGATGCCAGAAGATTCTTGTCAGAGGGGCTAAGCAATATTGTAAAAAGTGAACTGCATTTGGACATTCCTGAAGTGGCTTGTTATTTAGAAAATGACAGGGTTAGACTAAAGCAAGATTGTGCAAATGACAAGAGCCAGTGGGGGATTTTGAAAGAGAAAAAAGAATTACAAACAGCTTCCTATAGACATAAATTAGATGACAATGTATTGCTCCACAAGGAGTTGTCCCCTTGGAACCTTGAAAGATCCTTGTCTGCTCCTGCATCAGGAACATCATTTGGGAGGCTTCTTCTAGAGGACCGCCACATTTTAACCGGTGCCCTTATTCAGAGGAAGCTTGAAGCTGTTGAAACAGTGCCTGTGGATGTTAAAAAACAAAAGAAAGATAGATTTAATATTAGAGAAAAAGTTTCCAATTTTAAATATACTCTTGGTCTAAGAGGGAAGCTGTTTGGAAAAAGGGTTCAATCAATAGTAGAATCACATGGCAATGAATGTGGTCCAATTTTGACAGATATCAGGAGTGGACCAACTGTTCTCATGAAATATGGGGAGAGACATGTAAGTTTGTTATATACATTTTTCAGCATTCTCCTCTATGACCTTTGTTTTCAATTATGTTGCATATATGGTTGTTATCTAAGCATCTGAGTTTCTGTCATACATGATTTTAGGAGAACTCCACTGAGGTACCTCCTAGTCCTGCATCTGTGTGCAGCTGTGCTCACGAAGAACATTGGAGACAGACTGAATATTCAAGTCCAATATCAACTCCAATATCAACTCCAGATGTATCTTCATTAGAAGATATTGTTATTCCCAAGGTTTTTAGAGATATTAGCTCTGGTTTGAATGGTGAGAGACAATTTTAACTTTCAAGCTTGATGCAATACAGACAGTTCATAAAAAGAATGTCAATGTTGAATATAGTTAAATCGACAAACAGTATTTAGTCTGTTCTTCAAATGAATAGTCACCCTGCTTGCAAAATATTTTCATGTTAAATTCACTTCAAATTTTATCTTTAGATAACTTGTTTCAAGGGCTACACAATTTCTTTCATAGCAACTGCATAAGAAAAGTTACGTGTTAATACTACTCTCTCCCCCCCCTCTTCTCTCCTTTCATTATCCACCTTTAACATGCGTTCTATGTTTAGATCAATTTTGATATAGCTTCTGAAATCTGTAAAACACACTAATGTAGATACTGAGTATTCATTAAGTTGGTATTTTATAGAATGAGATTAACAATAGAGTGCAGATTCTTTGCTTATTCTGCTTGGTGACCATTTGCTTAGTAAAATGTTGTTCATGTTAATCTTACAAACTTGTAAACAATTGAACTATATATATATATATTGCCCTTGGATCCTACAATGTAATTGCTTTTCTAGATGTCAAATTCTTGCAGACAGTTTTCTCTGTTTATTGATTTGGCAGAGCTAAAGAGGCAACTCAGTCAACTTGATTCGGACAGTTCTGACAACTTCACCACAAAGCAGGAGCCTATTGAGTCTGAATTAGTTCAATTGGATGATCCAGCAGAATCTTATGTAAGAGATCTGCTTGTTGCATCTGGTTTGTACTTTGGTTCGTGGGATAAATCTCTATTGAGAGGGGACACATTTGCAAAGCCTATTGGCAACTCAGTTTTTGAAGAAGTGGAAGAATCTCATAAGAAATTGGTCAAGGAGAATGAAAGATCCACAAAGGATCAGAATAAGAGTAAGTTAGAGCACAAGGTTTTGCTTGATTTGTTAAATGAGGCACTTTCCGTTGTTCTTGGACCACCTTTGACATTGTCTAGATTCAGAAGGAAACTAAGCAATTCCTCCATGCAGCCTCCACCATGTGGAAAGGAACTACTGAAGTTAGTATGGGACATTGTCCGTGTTCATTTATATCCTACATCTAACACATCCCCTTATTCAGTTGATAATTTGGTGGCACAAGATCTAGGATCTATTTCCTGCTCTGGACTAATAAATGACCAGATTGATATGTTGGAAAGAGAGATGGCATGTCTAATCACTGGTGATTTGGTTGAAGAACTCACAAAGGATATGCTCTTTTAGGTGTAGTGAGAAGTATCATTTTGCCCTTTGTTAAGAAAACGCATTCTTCACATTGCAGCAAGGCATGTACATGATTACCCCATATTAACCAAAATGAAAGATTATTTTCTATTAAAATAGTTGTGATAATGGAATACTACATGAATATGTATGTTTTTGTGCTGGTGTTTGTGATACAGGGGGAGTACATAGTGTACACTGGTGGTATACACCATGCAGGTTATTATTTCAAAACAGAAAATCAGTTGGTTATATAATTTAACATTTTCTGTGTACTATGGTTGTTACTTTTATGACATTCCCTTATATTTGTACCGTATATAATATTATTTATGACATTCCCTTATATTTGTACCCTATATCATATTCCCTTATATATGTACCCTATATAATATTATTTATGACATTCCCTTATATTTGTACCCTATATAATATTATAATCGAGAATGCTCTTTAGTTCCAAACGAAAATGGACGAATTCTTACGTTTTATGTGTCAATTTATTAAAAATGGTTTTGCATTTTCAATCTCTACATGTTTGGATTTCAGTTGAAAAAACTTAAAATTAAATCATTTTTATTTTCAAAGCAACAATTTCTTCTTTTGTAATTTTGTCAATTAGAATTCAGAAGTATGCTTTGAAATTTGTAAAAATGTTTTTTTAACTGTTATCCAAACATAACCTAAATGTTTGGTCATGTTTTCATTTTCATCGTTCAATTCTAATTTGTCGTTTTTTGTGCAACTTTACTTCCAAATGTTGATTTATGGACATTTAAACAATTCAAACACCTAATTAATACACTTTATTTTTTTTTATCACATTATATCACGAATCATATTGATCATTATCTCTTTTTTTTTCTATCTCTCTTGCGGTGTTTACATTAATGTGTCCATGGATGTGTTTTCTTTTGCATCCTATTATATAACACTGTTCAATTATAATATAGTAATGCATGTACCACAGAATTAAACTGCCACTGGCTTCTGCGTTTGGCTATGAAATAAAACAAAATATTATTATCATAAAACTGACCAAACAACTTAACAAAAAGCTTTCCATAAACTTGTCCCTTGGAAATACTTTTTTCAATGTTCATACTTTAAAAATATTGCCTGAAATTAATTAGTTTTCACACCCATGTCTACTTAAGTGTCTTCAACATGCCAAGGTCAGTAGGTTGAACTTGAACAGTCAACCTAGAACACCCAAATTAACGGATGACTAATGACTTCCTGCTTTTCTGTTTCTTGAGCATGTGATACGCATGTCAAGCAGGGAAATAGGGGCAAGTGCTGGACCAATAACGGAAAAACGATAAGAGACGATAATTACGACGACTTAATATGCATTTTAAGCAGGACCTTATTTCACTCCAACACCAAGTCTTGCATGTGCATCTGTGCAAGTGCGTCTGACAGCGTCGCTGCAATTTAGTCATACAATTACGTAAATGAGTTGTATTGCTTTACTTGTTGGTTATTACTACAATTCAAGACTATCAAGAGCTAAAACAGCTCGGCTGAGAAGCTTTCGTATATAATATATTTTTAGCTAATTATTAATTTGATCTTTTAATTTATTTATTTTATTTAATTAAATTCTTTTATTATCAAAAAGTTTAATTAGATTTCATAATTTTTAAAAACGCTCTAATGTTATCATTTTTATTTAAAATGATGTTGTTTTCTATCTAATTTTATATTAAATGGTGTAAAAAAATATAGTGAAAAACAATGCCGTTTTGTATGAAAAGGATAATATTAAAACATTTTTGAAAAACATGAAACTTAATTAAACTCTTTTAAAAATTATGAGACATAATTGAACTTTTAATAATTGAGAAATCCAATTAAATAAAATAAATATATTAAGGAACTAAATTAGTAATTTGAAATATATATTTTTTATATAAAATACAAGTATCTTTAACAGTAAACATTCCTATTTAAAAGCTAAATTATCTTATTTAAGATTTTTCTTATATACAAACAAGAATTTTAGGAATTGTCTAACTTACTTCAAGTAAAAATAAAGTTAAACAATCTTATAAAAAATAATTAGTACAATTTTTTATATTGTACCAATTATCTTTAAATATATAAAAAATTACACCAATTATCTTTAATAAAATTATTTAATTTCATGTTTATTCGAAATAAATTAGACAACTCCGAACCTTAGACTTTACTTCATCCAAGAAAAGAATCAAGCGGGTCTCTTTTTCTCCATGATTTAAGTTATTTAACTGAACAAACTGTTGTTCACTTGTTTGGCGGTTTGGCCATCGATTTTCTCGGAGACAGTGAACGTAATAAGGTACACAAGCACATGCAAGCTTGAGTACGGTACATTCAAAGGTCTGTCGTGTGATGGATGCTTATTGCTGTCCAGTCGTGAAACAGACCCAATTAACCAAGGATCACGTGCCCATAAAAATGAAGATAAAAAAATTTAATAATCATGTATTGTTAGTATAAAAATTTATATTGTCAATTAATTAAAAATTATAATTAATATAACTTTAAAGATAGTTAATGTAAAAGTAAATAAATTTACTATAAATGATAGTTTGTGATTAGAGTGTAAAATTATTTTATATTGTCAATACATAACTTATTTTCTCTTTACTTAATTAATTACATTTTTGGTTCTCTTACGATTCCTAATATGTAATTTTCGTCTCACAATTAGTTCTCCTAATCTGGCAATACACAACAAATGGTATTTTAATGACAAATCTAAAATTATAGATTTTTAAAAATATGGAGACTAAACATGCACAATTAAAAATAAAAAACTAAAATCGTGAATTAAGAATTATAAAAAGACAAAAATGCAATCAAGTCATTTGAAATTTTTATTATTTTGTCCTATTATCTATTCGAGTTTAATTTTATTAACTTTATATAACATTAAAATGTGACATAACATATTATTATACAATTTCGCAGCAATAAGAAAAAGTGCTATGTAATTTAATTATAGAAGCCTTCAAATATGAGAGGTAAAATTGAGTAATTGACCAAATAAATTCCAATTAAAAAGAAAATTCGATTCAAGTGCAAGTACAATATATTGCAAAGTGGGGAAATCCCATCAAGAGTTGGATGAAATGAAATGTTTGTTTTTGAGCAACCACCAGCTGGTTTGGGTCCTCTTCTTCTAGCCGACGTAATGGCCACAGCCACGTTACGCCCTTAATTCTCATTTTTGTTTGTTCTGTTTTTTTGTCGTTTTTCTTTCTTTGTTTCCCACCATACCAAAAATCCGATAATAGTCTGTGCACTTTTTCTTGGGTACTAGGGAGAGACAAGCCCAGAGAAAAGTGGGCTTTTGTGTAAATGCCATATTCTCTCTTTCTCTCTTCGTGTTTACATAAAATGTACATTATGATGAAAATTTAAGGACAGATCATGTATAGCTATAGCATGTTGGTAATATAAAATAACAATTATAAGGGAGTTAGAAAACATGTACCTAAAGAAGAGATGAGATTCATGCCTATTATTTTAATTAAATCACGAACACTGAATAAAGAAGATACTCCTCTCTGTTTGACAGCAAGAGTTTTTTCGCACAATGTTGTGTCATACTAAAATTGTCTAACGAGGCGACAGTTTTATAACTATCAAACAAGAGCAGAGACCCCTCATTTAGACACTAAGTGAGGGTCCAACCCATCATAGGCACACTCACATAATAAGCCAAACAACTAATATCCATCAAATAAAATATCATAAATTTTATTTTCATAATTGATATTAATAATCTAAAATTTAATCTAATAATTAAACAATGCTAATCCACAAAATTCCAACAATCTCCCACTTGGATAACATTAGTTTAATTATTGGAGACAAAAGATTATTAAAACAAAATTTCAATTACGTCTAAAGAAATAATGAGTTATTAACAATGTAAAAAATTATATCTGATAAAGACAAACATCATATACAGTCAATAACTCATATTTCATACACAAGATGGATAAAGGAAAGCATAATTAAGAAAGACAAATATGCAATCCCAACAAAATGATCTAAGCATCTTAATGATGCCATAAGAGATATGATAATAAAAGTGACGTCATCAAATTTCATATTTCATCAATAAACAAATGCGCAATCTCAAACTCCCACTAACCTAAATCATCAAAAGACTTAACCAAACACATATGAGCTATAAAATTCTCAAAAGCTCTAATAGTTAAGCCTTTGGTTAGGGGGTTTACCAATATGCACTCTATAACAA
Source organism: Spatholobus suberectus (assembly GCA_004329165.1). Taxonomy (NCBI): domain Eukaryota; kingdom Viridiplantae; phylum Streptophyta; class Magnoliopsida; order Fabales; family Fabaceae; genus Spatholobus; species Spatholobus suberectus. The sequence continues at coordinate 20,718,342 of CM014733.1, forward strand.
TGTGCTCAATTCGAGTTTGAAACTCTATAATTTTCTCTCTAACAAAAACAAAGTGCATTGTACAAGAAGAGCTCTTATTAATTTAAGAGAAAAGCACGATGGAAGTATTGTCATAATATATTTCAAGTGGCTCACATATACTTTTAATAATGCGAAAGCTAAGAATCAGCCACATAATTAGGCAAGTAGTCTCATAGAAAACAACATACTCTGTCTCTATGGTAGTAGTTGTAAGTGTCTGTTTGACACTCTTTTAAGAAACAACTCCTCCTACCATCAAAAAATTAAAGTCAGAAGAAGATTTTGGTTGTCAAGGCAACATGCAAAAAATAATGACCAGAAGTTGATCAAACTTCACATAGGTCAGCATATAATTCATAATGCCCTACAAGTCTTAAGACCTTAATGAACCAAAATTGGGTTACACTAGTATCTTCCCAAGGTATTAATACCATAAACAATATTGAGATGAATGCAAAGTTGAGCGTAAAATAGCGGAAGCATATGAGACAATATTTATCTAAATTATTTCCCTATCATTATAAGGACATTGGAACTTAGAGGATTTTTTTCTCCTTTCTAAATAGGCACAATACACATGAAGCCAGAATACAAATTAAATCATTTGAATTCTCTTTGAGACCATCCAAGAATGTCGTCTCACCTATGACGAAAAATTTGGACACTTACAATAACTTGAAGCATCACTTAGGTCCTTCATATCAAAGCGACTACTCAACATATACTTAGTCTCAATCAAGAGCTTAATCATTTGCTAATAAGGAAGGTGTCAGTAACATGTCAAATGAGAATTATGAATTCACTTCCACTATCTCCAAATAAATTTCCATTTAGAAAAATTGACTCAGCATCTATGTGATGTAATTTCAAATCAGAGTGAGCCAACAATACATATCATTTAGACTACACTTAGTCTTAAAGACCCTTGTAAGACCTCATACACTTACTTCTTGCTCGTTTTTAGTTCAACAACTCAGTTAAGGATTTGAAGGCATCTAAAAAAGATCAATTAAACAATAACTAGAGAAGTCATCTATGGCAATGATAAATAACTTATATATATCGACATTTCTTACAATACTTGCAATTCTCCTTAAAGATTTTCTTATTGGGTCCTAAATACTAAGTCGCATTCCTTGCCTTCTGTTAACCTATTGACAAGTGTACCAATCGCACAAGTAGATAGTGATGAATGTGAGTATCGTTTCCCTAAGGGACTTGTTCAATACTAAGTGTTTATACAACTTGATGTTATAAAGAGAAGTATTATTAAGATAAAATCAATTGTTCGTTGGTTGCAATTTTTACAAACACTTGGAATACAAAAGTAAAGATTAACAACAACAAATAAAAACGTTGAGGTTTGACTACACTAAACCATCTTTTCATGCATACAAAGATTATTTATTAAGTATATGATTTGTTCATTACCATAAACCATAAAAATATCCCTGTTAAGACAAATGACGAATTTATAACCCTCAAATATTTTGATAATAACAAACAAGTTAAAATTATATATGTCCTCACATAATCGTTTGATGATTCGTTCGCATGCAATCGTCTAACGTTTTTAAAATTGAATATCGTCTTATCTTTTGATTAGATAAATTTCGTAACTAACAAATCTTACAGACAATAACAACGTTATAAAATGATTTGCACATCAATCAGAGCGTAAGCTACCTCGAAACATATTATACCTATACACCTACTCTCGAGAAAGTCAGCGAAAAAAAAGGAATATGTGTGCAAATGTTAGAACGAGAAAGCGAACATGACAATTGCTAAAAGATTGAATACAAGAATAGAAAAGATAAGCATATTGCTTTATCTTATCATACGATAAGTTGGTGAAAGGACATTAAATGCTACATTTAATGCTCCAACGACTCTCTTCATTAGAAGAAGGTCATCTTCTGCAATACACTCAATGGATTCTTTTTAGAAGCCTATAAATAGCAGAAAAGACCTCCTTCGAGCACGCGTTGTGATCATAATTGTTGTTGATATAATTGCTGCTGATTCTGAAAATTCATAACTGCTTTAAGAAAAGAAAAAGCTCTTCCAAACTCTGTTTGTAAAATTCTTTTTGTACTTCCTTGTACATTCGTCTGATAAGACGTTAAACCCAGTGAGGTAAACTCACACGTAAACCTTTTTCTTAACGAGATTGGTGGAAGCTTGAAAAGGCTTTGATTTAGAGAATACCTTGGTATTTGCTTGGAGAGGCAAGTGAAAGACTACTTGAGTTGAGCCTGAAGAGGCTTATGAAAGAATACTTGTAACTTGTGAAAGTTAGTGGAACTTGGTTGTTGCCAAGAATTGGACGTAGTCTTTGGAGTGAGACAAATTAGTATAATTTCTGTGTGTTTTCTAGTTTTGTCGTTCAGCTTTTGTCTGTCTTTTAAAACGTTTTTGAAAATCCTTTTGATCTTATTTTAGACAATATGTCGTTAACAAAAGAATTGTGAAAATTTGATATAACACAATTCAACCCCCCTTCTTATGTTATCTTTGTGCTCTGCAATCCCATCCTTAGTCCCTTAGTGGATCAGATCCAAGTTATTTAGTTAAACTACCAATTCCTTGATTCACTTATCTAACTAACTTGCTTTAAGAGAAGTGGTTAAGAAATGACTAATAAATTGTATTCTATTCCTAGATACTTGATTCATTAGGTTACTTCAAATCTATGAAATGAATACATTTTCCAATAATATCCAAACAAAGAGATCAGACTATGGGAGATCAAACCATAACAAATAATAAGAGTAAAAGTGAAACACATATGACAAAAACATAAACATTTAATAAATAACTTAAGAAGTATACATCAAAATAGGTTTAGTTACATCAAACTCCAACTAGGGTAAATCTAGCTACTTATGGTGTAGAGTAGTAGTAAAAAAGAGATGAAGAAAGTAGATCAGAGGTCCATAGAGATTTTCCTAGCTTTTCTAAGGCCCCCAAAGAGAGATCATATCTGATGTTTTTTCGCTTATGCCCTAATGCCACATTCACATTCTCATTAAACGAGTTAGCTGCTTTTGCTAAGTGAGGATACCCTTTGCTCAACAAATCCTTAATTTTATAGCTTCAAGGCACAAATCTCGCTCAGTCAGAATCATTATCGCTGAGTGAATCCTTCGACTTCAGAACTCCCTTTTCTCTAGAGCTCAAGAATTCACTAAGCGAAGGTCATGCTCACTTAGCGAATTCTTGTAAGCAAAATTCTTGGCAACTCCAATCCTATTTCTTCAAACCCTACAAAAATTGATAGGAGATCAATAGTAACATGTTCAAACTCAATGAGTCTAACTACTAATCTAATTTACTTACGTTTGGTAAATACTAGAGTCAATTCAAGTGTTAAGTAAGGGAAAAAGAGCTTTAATTGCATAAATACACACCTACAAAGTATGTATAAATGCCATTTATCAACTCCCCTAAACTTGCAACTTTGCTTGTCCCCAAGTAAAAGTATACCCAGAAATATATATCCCATCACAACAAGCATGGATTGAAATTAATTTCCAACAAAACAAAAATCCACCGTTACATGATTCTTAGCTAAACTATATACAAAACATGCAACATGCCAATCATACACAATGGTGCCCACAGTTGAAGTGATAGATGAATTGCAAAGCAATTAAATCAACATGGGGTTAATGGAAGTGGCATTATACTCATTGGAAAACAAGAGAATACCTTAGCCTTCACAGGATAAGTGTTTCACTCAAGCACACAAGTTCATTTGGGTAAGTGTCTCACTCCATCACACCATCAAAGGCATATGGTTTAACTTTGATTTTCATCTCAGAGGCACTCATAATACATATATGCATAAATCACAAGGATTTTATTTTGATTGTAGCTTGGTTGGGCAACAAGCAAAATTGGTTTTTTAGGATGATCAATTTAACACCCAAGGGAGAATAAGAGCAAAAGTAACATGATTTCCTTAGATCCTTTCTCTCCTTCACTCTTTTTCTCATAACCTTTTGAAATTAACCTTTTTTAAGCACAAGTAACAACATAATGATTAACAAAGATAAAGTGATTTGATTTTTTTTTTAACAAAAACATGTACACAATTGAACATGGTGCACATTATAAGGCACACTTTTCTAATTTCCAAAATAAAATTCTTTTTCCCCCAAACTTAAATGAAAACCCATTCAAATTATTTGCTCTCCTATCCTAAGGTGTATGGAATAAAGTGTTTTCATTAGGCTTAAGGGTTTACAAGTCAAGGAATTAACATTAAGGCTCAATGGGGTTAATTAAGAAGAAGGAAATTCATCAGGTTGGCCTTTTGGCTTAAGTGGCTCAATGCCAGCAAATGCACCTTAATCATTTTTATACATACATGCATATCACAAGCACTGAGAATCAAGCAAAATCAACTATATCTTGAAATGGCGACACTCACAAGAATTCTTAACAAAGGCTTGAATCCTCACACGGTTAACAAGCAAAAGTATGCCTAAGTTTTCAAGATGTCATGCCACAAACATTAACCATGTGAAACGTGTTAAGCAATAAAGCTATCATAACTAGGTGTGCAACCACAATGCATGCAACATTTGCATAAACGCGTTCAAAACGGTTATACACAACAAAAATGAGCGGGAATTATGTCAAGTGAAATGAAATCTAAATCAATCCAAACTATCATGCACAGTATACCATATCATCCCAAAAGAAAACTATACCATGTAATACTAAAGTAAAGGCTACTACTACTACCAGCTACCAATTGCTGAAAATAAAAGAAATAAAATTGCATCAAGATAAGATAGTGGTCCTACAAGGTTCAATTACACTGGGAGGTTAAAGTCATCCTCTTGAGATACACGCTCAGCCATCTCCTTGTCATTAGCATTAGCTACTGCTCCACCTCCCTCCTGGTCAAGAGGTTGGCCCCTAGTCTCTACAAGCCACTGGACTCTGGTAAGAAACTCCTTCTCGGTAGGGCAGAGAGCTAGTCTTGGGGCTACGGATGAGATATGCATCACTAAACCACGGAATGCCTCCAAAAGTGCCAATTGCTCTCGATGAAGGGCAACATTCTCCTGCTTGCAAAGAAGTATCTGCAGTTAGACTTGGGAGCTCTAAGAATGGGGCTAAACCCTAGGTGAAGAGTTAGCTTCTTCAACCGGGTTAACACAGTTTTTGTTGATGTATTTGGCCATCATGGCTGGACAAAGATGAGTAATGGATTGTTCTAAAACGTTCACCCCCTTCTACTTGCATAGCATGGTAATCATAGTAGGGAATCCTAGCTTGGAAGAACCACCTGAGTCCGCTGCATTCCAGATGTTGAAGGAGATGACAACTCCAATATCAATGTCTATCCCTGTAAGAATTCCATAAATGAAGCGAGCACGCCCAATTGTTAGATTAGAGGTGTGTGAGCAAGGGTCAATGTTGGAGAAGAAGAAAACAATCCATATTTATGTGATGGTCCTCATGTGTTTCCTACGGATCCTCAAAGGCTCATCCCATTGGTTCCTCTCCCAACCTTCATTGGAGATACATAATAAAGATGCCACAACCTCATCATCTATAAGCTCCTCCCTGTTAACCCACTCATTAAATTCACAAGGGCCAACATCGGTTTCCTTCTTGTTTTTAGCAAATTGTTAAGAGCCCTAGCACTATAGCTGACATGTGTGCCTTTGACAAAAGATTGTCTCCCTGTCTGGCCAACCTCTATAGGAATGTCATTAGCATAAAATTCCTTGACTATACCCTCATTGATGTAGTCAACTAGAATATGCCATTTCCTCCTATCCAATTTAACCTTGAATTCAACATATTCACTTTCCTTAAGGTTAACCATCCTTTTAGTTAGAATTCCTTTCCTTGACATCTTTTCATAACGGCTCTCATGAAACTCCGACAGGAATCTGGTGTTATCAAATGGCAGAGGAGGCTGTGAGGCTTGTCTAGCTTCAAGCGCCTTCCTCTTGCCTGAGGATGGTTTAGTAGCTGCCTTCTAAGCTTAGCATGGGGGAGCCATCTGCAAAAAAAAAAGATAGAAGGATCAGATAATAAAATCAATAATATGAGGTATAAATTAAGTCCTAAAATAACAAGAGCTAAATTGAATAAAAATGAATGATTTAATAAGGTCCTGTGTAGAATTTTTGTTGAGCAAACTAAAATTTTGCTCATCGAACACAAAAAAAGTATGAACAAAACAAGACATTCGCTGAGTGAACCCTTTGGTCGCTGAGTGAATATGAAAATAACTCATTCTAGCTAAGCGAATACTAAAATAGTTCTTTGTGGATTATTGATTCGCTGAGCAAATCTCTTGATTGCTCAGCAAATAAAGAGAATGCATTTTGAGGCAGTATAATTCACTCAGCAAACCTTATGGTTGCTTAGCGAATTGATAATCTGGGTCTATGCATGAACATTCAACATTCGCTTAGCGAATGTAAGATTTGCTGAGTGAATCTCATCTTAACACCCCAAAAATTCAAAAGACATGAACTTTGCTAAACGATCTAATACTCGGTCAGCGAAGTTGGCAGTTTCGATCAACATTCATCTAGGCATTCTAACGAACACCTTGTAGGTAATGCAAAAAGGGAATGACAAACTAAATAACCTATCGTTTTCTATTCCATAATCAACATGTTGATCCAATTATATTAAAGCAACATCAACAACATAGAGTACTAAGCCTACTAATCTAAACAACAACACAATTGACTAAACCCTAATCTAACTTGGTAAACATTAATTGCAACAACAACACAAAGATCACAGTTCAAAAAAAAAAACTAAGATTAAGGCAAGAAAAAAACTCACTAATGTAGTGATGCAAACAACAAAAGTGATGAGGAATGCGATTGGGGTGTGCAAGGTGCAAAGAGAATATAAGGATGGCGGTTTTGTTTTAGGGTAAACTAAAAATGAAAGGTAAAGCTAAGTATAAAGGGTGGGGCTCTCGTTTTCGAATTATTGTTGAAAGAATATTAGTATTCGCTCAGCAAAAATAAGGCTGAAAAAGCCTAATTAGATCCACTGGGGTCGACTCAAATTCGCTCAGCGAAGTTGTATTTGTTGAGCAAATGACTGAACAATAGAGGGTAACACTTTTAATTTCCTATGAATCACTGAAAGAGATCCAATCTCGCTAAGCGAAAGTATACATAATAGAAAACCCCCTTTTTTGCACAACCAAAATGGCTACGCAAAGCCTTTGTTTGTTGAGCAAAATTTACAGAGATGTTACTTTATTGGAGTAACTACATAATTCGCTTAGTGAGAGTACCTCTCACTTAGTGAAATAAAATATGCAGTGTAGACATCATTTGGTCGCTCAGTGAGATAAGGTCTCGCTTAGTGAGAAGATCAAGTCAGGAAGACCACAAGTTTTAATGCAACAAAATACAAAATTACAAAGTTAGGCACATAGGGTCAACTATCCATTAACCATCCCTAACAAAATTCTCCCCCTTATCATTAATGCAATAAACATATAACAAACACATCCACTTTCATAATTAAAGGTAAATTGGCTATCAAAACCGATGAGTAAAAAGGTTAAGAAAGTTGGGTTATCTAGCAGTAAGTGTTTCTTTAATGTCATTAGCTTAACAGCCAAAAGGGCCTCAAGGGTCTCTAACATGCACAACAGTGGTGAGTCTTTGAACATCACCACCAAGATATGGCTTAAGCATTTTACCATTCACCAACCAACTTCTTTTAGCTTTAGGCTCTTCATTCTTTATAGCTCCATAAGGTTTGACTTCTTTAACCAAGAAAGGGCCAGACCATTTGGATTTAAGCTTTCCTAGAAGCAATCTCAGCTGGAGTTGAAAAAAAGGACTTGTTATCTCGGTTGGAATTCTTTCCTGAGAAGCTTTTGTCATGGTACGCTTTGATTTGCTACTTGTAATGCTTTGAGGACTCATAGGCATGAAAGTGCATCTCTTCAAGTTCATGCAACTGAAGGAGTCTTTTTTCAACTGATTGAGACGGATCAAAATTGTGAAACTTAATAGCCCAATAGGCTTTATGTTCCATCTCAACCTGGTAGATGACAAGCTTTCCTATACATCATTTGGAATGGATATGGTCCAATTAGTGTTTTGAATGTTGTGCGATACGCCCAAAGAGCATCATCCAACTTCTTTGCCTAATCCTTCCCAGATGATGACACTGTCTTTTCTAAGATTTTCTTGATTTCCTAGGTTGAAAACTTCAGCTTGGCCATTAGTTTGTGGATGGTATAGAGAAGCCACTTTATGTTTCACACTGTAATGCTCTAAAACCTTTTGAAGCTGAGCATTGCAAAAGTGTGACCCCTCCATTACTATAATTATGCCTAGATTTCTATGAAAGTGAAAAATTTAAAACATAAAAACATTGTGCGGAAGCTACTCATAAACATAAACAGATTTTTATACAAGAGGAATAAAGAAAGTACATACATGCCTAATACAATTTAGCCATCGCCCAAAGGAATCATACACATAAGAAAAAAAAATACAAAACTTAGACTAAAGCTAATTACATTTTTCTTGCACGTGACTCTAAGCTCCATTAGAATACGTCTTCATCTGGTTCCTGAAAAAAAAAACTTAAAGGAATGAGACAAAAGTCTCAATGAGTGCTCTAAGGACTCTATAGCTAGGTTAGACTCTTCTACCCAAACAACCTTTGTCACTTATTCCTTATGGTTTCACTCTCTCTAGGTCTCTAACAAATCTCCATACCTATGGTCGGATCTATAACTTGCAATTGTCAATGCCTCCTATTAACTCCCAATTCATTCTCACAACTATTACACTAATTTATTTTTTAGTATTTTATCTCTACTAACGCCTTTTATCTACAACTTGCTCTAGCTGAATAAATATTCTTGTTTAGGGTTTACCTTTCTTCGCTTGATACTTAGAGTTGTCCACTATGGTCAAATCTAAGGCTAGTAATACTCGAGGATACTCTTAACATTCACATTAACCTACACAATTATATTTCTCTTGCTAAAATCATACTTTCCTAATACTTTGGGTGGGAATTTATCCTTCCTCTTTCTTATTCACAATTTATCAGAACCCTTATGACACTATTCTAGAGTATAACCTCTCACATATCCTTAAGATAGCAAAAGAATCCCCAATTAAAAACATCTATTTTATTTAAGATACAAACATACTTTACATTTTATGCCTAGTAATTGGGCACACATCTCATTCTTTGTCAAACAAGGGCAACACACATGTGTAACATGATCACTTACTCATAATCTTAACATTTCATCCATTCATATCACAAAATACGATTATAGTTTTAACATATATACAGTATAACAACTAGTCATGAATAAAGGCACACAAACTTCACATAATCACAATATAACATGATTTAACATATCACATTGCAACAAGATGCATATGCATGCCATGTTCCTCAATCTCTACTTCATGCATATGTGGTACCAATTCTAACTCAAGAAAGTATTCTAGGAGACATGTTAGCCATAAAGAAGTGCCATCAGCATACTGATGACTTCAACTTTGCACTCTACACTAGATTGATATTCTTTGGTGACTAGTCAAGGTTACCCAGCTTTCGAAGTACGCCCCTACTCCATGGGATCAACATAAGTCACTAGAATTTCCACACCAGGTATAGTCACCCCTAAGGCTGGGTTAAACAACCCCTCAGGGCCTCCACCATCCAAATTCATACATACTTTTTGTCAGCACAATCATCTCAAATGTTATATGTATGTCTCCTACATACAATGCACACAAGTGTCCCTTTGGACCATTTATCTACAAATAAGTGAGTCCCATCCTCTCCTCTCACAGGCTAAGTCCCTGACAAACGAGATATCACCTGAGCCCATTCTTGCCTCTCACAGGCTAGGTCACTTGTCATAATGATATAAGTTGAATCATACATTTCATAGCATAATGTCACAAGTTACAATCACCATACAAGTAAACCAATTTTAAATACTTATTATGGCTTAATATTTGGATTACTTGATGTTTATAGGGCTTAATATTGGTGTCCTAGTTGAGTTTTGCATGTTTGGATTCAATTAGACTTTAATGAAAATCTTAATTAATTTTTGGATTTTTATGGGTTTTGACCTTTCATACTTGTTTGGGTCATAACTTGGGCTACAGAGATGCATTTGAGGTGATCATGGTGACTATGAAAAGATAAAAGAAAAATATACAACTCTCATGAAGAAGTCATGAGATGATAATGCCTAGATCATGGACAAAAATCAACTTAAATCGAGACACGTTGTTTCCTGCTAATAGTCAAACATAAGTGCAGTATTTTGGGCATATCTTGAGTTCTAGATATTATTTTTGAGTGATTCTAATGCAGTTAGTTAGCTAATGTCTAGGGATACAATTCTTATGAAGACCTATAAAGCCCAATTCGATCATTTTTCTACTCGTTTTTGACCATTAAGTTGACATACGTTGTTAGGGAGGTAAGCACAGACGTGCTCATCACTTGGCAAATTACAAAATCCTAATTTAGGAACATGGAGGCTTTCTAAGGCCTCCTTAAACTACCAAAATTCCATATGATTGTATTCCTATTATCCTAATGTCCACTTTACTCCAAAATAAGGATTTCCTATCAATCTAAGTCGTTCTCATTTAAGCCTAATCCTTTATCACAATAATCTCATTCTACCTTTAAACAATCATAGGTTCAATCAATTCACTTCAAATTCATCTCAAGGAAAACCAACAGAACCATTCAAAAACCCTAACCTTAACAATATAATTAGGATGAGCAAGGAGAGGGAAAACAACATAAATAATAGAGGTAAAGCTTGGGGAAAGGGTAAGGGGAAGCACTCGTCTGGGAAGACCGTGAAGATAATCTTTAGGGCTTAGGTCTCTAATCTCCTTCTCTTCCTTCTTCCTCCTTTATTCTCTTTCTTCTCCCTTCTATTTTCTAACGGCTAACCCTAATCTCCCTTTAACTTTCCTTCTTATAAAACCTAGGTGGGTTGTGGCTTGTTGGCTTAGTCCTTGTTAGGCCCTAAATACTTTTTTTTGGGTTCTATTATCTCATTCTTACTAATTTCTAGCATTAGGATAATAATAATAATAACAACAACAACTACTAAGGTATCCTTTATCAAATAACATAATATTGAAGTCCTAGACAGGGTCTCTTTATAGTTTATTTCTTAAAATTCAGGCTGTTACATTTCCCATTTCAAGATGAGATTTGTTTTGAATGCACCTTTTTAACATTGTATCTAAATTTGCCAAGCACAGATCATAAGATGCTCCAAATATTGAAAAACCATCCATGAACACCTCTATACATTTCTCCACCAAGTCGGAGAATATGGCTAGCATACATCTCTAAAATGTTGCTGGTGCATTGTAAAGCCTAAATGGCTTCTTCCTATAGGTGGACACTCCAAAGGGACAGGTAAATGTTGTCTTTTCTTAGTCTTCCAAGTTAACCACAATTTGGTTACAACCTAAATAACCATCCAAAAAGTATAATAGGCTTGGCTAGCTAGGCTTTCTAGCATCTGATCCATGAAGGACAATGGAAAATAATCTTTTTTAGTGGCCTTGTTGAGCTTGCAATAATCAATACACATCCTCTAACCAATGATTGTTCGAGTTGGAATCAATTCATTTTTCTCATTCATAACAACAATCATGCCACCTTTCTTTGGAATCACTTGAGCTGGGCTTACCCAAGCACTGTCAAAGATAGGATAAATGATTCCTGCTTCAAGGAGCTTGAAAACCTCCTTTCTGATAACTTCTTTCATAGTGGGGGTGAGCCTTCTCTATGGTTGAGCTATTGGCTTGAAATATTCTTCCATCATGATTTTGTGCATGTAGTAGGATGGACTAATCCTCTTAAGATCTGAGAGGGACCATCCAATGGCTTCTTTGTTCTCTTGAGTAACTTCATTAGCTTCTTTTCGTCTTTAGTAGATAAGAGCTACTGATGATCACAGGTGTATCTCCATTGTCTTCAAGGAACACATATTTCAGATGGGATGGAAGCATTTTAAGCTCTAGTTTTGGTCTTTCCACTTTACCTTCATTCTTCAATTCTTCAATCTTTTGGTTGCTTGGTGGGATTTATTTTGTTGACTCCAACTGTTTTAAGATATTTCCAATTTCTTTATCTTCTTCCTCAATGAGATTCTTTAGAGTGTCTTTTAGAGCATGCTCAAGAGGAGAAGGAGAATGCAGTTGCTTTATGGTACTCCCTATGAGTCCTACTACATTGTGAGCCACCATCAAGAGTTCATCTTTGTTCGTGATCAACATGACAATGATCATCCAACCTCTTAACAAAGCAGTCTAAAAGGACACACTTTATCAATATCTCAATTGCATCCTTCAACTGAATGTAATCATTAGTTTCATAGCCACAAGACATACAGAATTTTCAATACTTTGACTTGTCAACATTTGGCCTAGGCTTCTTTGACTTTGGAAGCCTTATCCCTTCATCACAAAACTCCACATGCAACACCTTATTAAGGATCCAACTTTGAGAGGTGTTGAATGGGGCGTAATCTTCATATCTCAACTGTGAGCCTTTCCCTCTAGTCGGGAGGCTTATCTAACTTTGCTTTATTTTGCTTTTGACAAGAATCATTGGTAGCTTTGTTTTTGCTAGCTTCCATGACATTTTTATAATTGATGTACTTTTTTCCCTTTCCAATAAATCCTTTATAAAGGTTAGGACTTTCTTGGTAGATAGAGATGTGGAATAATAAGCCTTCTTGAACTTCATCCTTTGCCAGCATCAATTTGACTCTAGGTAGAAGGCCTTCAACTGACATAGCCTCCTAGTTAAATCGAGCTATATAATCTTGGAGTGGCTTTTTTTCTTCCTAGTGAATTTGCTTCTAGTCTCCCTTAACTCCTTTAAGAATCAATGGAGTAAAGAAGTAGTGACTGGAACCATTTGAGGGCACTCTTCTTCAAGTAAAAAAGAAACACCCTGCACATCAAAGGTGCATTCGCTACCTTACATGCTAAGGTAGACGCGAAAGCAATGAGATGGTCATTTGGATTAGTGGGGAGTTATTGAATATGCTTTGGTACTTGGACACTCAAAACTTTTTTAGAGAAAGGAAGGTTAAAAGGGATTACTTCACCTTCGTGTTGATCGATGAGGTGGTAGTGTGTTGAGGTGGAGATAGCAACGGATGCGAGGGTATGAAATGACGAATAGTAGTCTGCTTAAGAAGAGGTCGTGTTTAGTGAGTACAATTGGGTTGAAAGATAGAGGCCTCTTGATGGGTACGATGGTCAAGGATATCGTAGTTATCATTGGGACAATGTTCCTTTTCTCACTTTGCAATAAGGTTAGCAATAAGACTTTGTTGTTATTCTAAAGTTTCCTTTTGCTACTACAGAAGGGTAACAAGTTTGATGACGATGGGAACAACAAGAGGAAGAGGAAGTGGTGAAATTCGAGCTTGGAGTGGTTTTGTTAGAGTGGTTGAGGCTTCTACACCATCATGGTGAGAAGTGAAATGAATCAAAAAGTCATAAGAAGGGGTTGAATTGTGACTTTGCAAACTGTTGGGAAACGTAGACCAAAAACAACCGTAGTGAAAACTTTCCTACTAACAGATCCATGTAAAAGAACATAAAACTGTGATAAATCGTTTACCTTTTATAGTGTGATAATCTTTTTGTGAACCATGTAGTCCAATCATGCGAGCTAAACCTCTACGAAGTCCACACGAATAGACTCCTCAATTGTCTCACGATCAAGGAGTAAAGAGCAGTGCTAGCAACATTACAAGGAACATTAAGGTGGCTAGGGTTTCTCATGCAAACAAAGTACAATATACAGCTATTGAGAACGGCGTACCTTTTAGGGCTTTAAGCGTTTTATTATAAAGGAGCTCCTTATCGTTTTTAGCCTAGCAACATCAAGCCCTTACATTAAGAATACCCCATGAGAAACATAATGATTTCTCGTTATTCTAACCTTCCTTTAAAGTGGTCTCATACTTTATGAGTCCATCCAGTAAGAAATATTATGGTCATATTTAGTATTTATTTTCTCCTTTTATCTGCTCTATGTGTGTGACCCTATAAGTTCTCATTACATTGGTAATAATATTAAATCTTATTTAATTTTATAAACAATGAGTGGTATCTAGCAATACATAATTGTTACCCAAGTAACAAGAATGCTTGTGATTTAACATAACCTTTCCATGACATATGTTCTTGTGTAACTTAGTCCCTTTGCCCAGATATCATAATTGAACACAAGGCATAAAATGTGCATCCTTGTACAGTTCAATTTGTCTATTTCTTGATACTTGAGCAAACATAAGAATAAATGAGATCAATATCTCATATTGACTTATTTTAGCACAACTATGCATTATTGTCTAACTCTATCAAGAGGGCCTACTGATATCACCCCTATTATGAAAGGGGACAAATCCCATCCAGATCGCTCACATCCCTCTTCATGATTTGTTCTATGTTCAATTACCAACTTTATAATTACCTTATCATAGGCAACATTTGATGGTATTAAAACATACAACTCTTCATGTCGGAATCGTAGTGACTTCAATTCTAAAGACTATATACACCATAATCACTTTGATTCACTTATGACACTTTCATTACACTTCTATGTAACATCCTCATAGTGGGTCAATTCAGTACATCATTACACTAATCATGTCCCCATGTGAAGACTTAATATCTTATATCTATGATGCGTGATACACAATCATTAGTCTACTCACATACTAGTCTCAACGTATTATTGTTGTCCTTATTGACAATAATACTTGATTGGGGATATTTTAAGAATAACATTAAATAAACTATTTTATAGACTTTATTATGTTCCAATACACACATAATAAATGAAATGTCCTATATCATTAATAAATGAACAAAATAAGATACAAAAGTAAATCATAAAGTGTTAACATCTAGGACTTACACTAACAATCTCCCACTAGCACTAGAGCCAATTAGACATAAGTCTAACACCCATTAAAAATGTGTTTGACACAAATCTCTCTTTTAGGGAAAAATAAACTCAAAAAATTTAGGCCTACATAATAGGATGAGTTTCATTTTTTATGAAAAAATATTTTGTTACTTTTAATGGATTAATGTCATTCATCAAATAACTACTAATTTTTTTAATTTCTTAAAAAAATTATTAATATATAACAATATTTTTTAGGGGTGAAAGTACGAGCACAATTTTATCAACCTATGCTTTGGACTAATCTTATAGTTAATGTAAAATATTATATATTTTGATATAATCTTATTTCGACACAGTTTAAAATTGACAATATTAATAAATATTTAACTCAATTTTTGGATATTTTAAAATATTCTCACACACAGTTAATTTAAAAAACAAAATTACTTAAATACAAGTATAAATTTTTTAATACTTGCAATATACAAAATTAAAATATTTAAGAAAATTCCTTGTTGTACAAAACAAAAACTAACAATAATTCAACATGATTTTGGTCAAATTATTTTCATTTTATATTTAATTATTAATATAAAAGCATGTGGTTTCATCACAATCAATAGTTCATTGAATTTAATTCATATTCTCTATAATTTTATTATTTCAACAAAATATTAGAAAATTGGCTAAAATAGAATTTTGGTCCCTCATTTGAATTTTTGGTTTTAGTTTAGTCCACTATGTTTAAAAAGTTTCACTTTAGTCCTTTAAAGTCTTTGTGTTAAACCAAAATAGTCTTTCTGTCAATAATTTGAATTAACAGTGTTAATTTTGGTTGACATAGCATCTTTCACAATTTGTCACTTGTCACCAAGTTGACCAAGTTAGTGTGAAAAACTAACAAAAGGACCAACTTGATCTAATAGAGACACTTGGAGGGACCAAAATAATTTTTTTAAACTTAGGAGACCAAACTAAAACAAAAAAAATTCAATTAAGAGACCAAAATTCTATTTTTGCCTAAAAAGTAATGCTAATCGAGAAAAAATAAGTGTACATAGAGAAAAAGGATTACTAGCTAAGAAAGATAGATTTATCTATCTTAGAAATATTTTATTATAATAACATAATACTCTCTCTCCATTATAAATTACCACACGGTGATAAAGCTTTTCAAGTAATAATTATGAATTAATATTACTTTAATGCTAGTCAAATTTTAATATTTTAATTAATTAGATAAGAGTTTCTATTTTTAAAAATTTATGCCAAACACTTAAATTGGGTAGAAAAATAGTTATTACATAATTTTAATAGTTATAAATGTCTTTTAAAAAATTTTAATAAAAATTATAAGAAATAGCATTTAAATATTAAGATTATACCAAAATCACAATTAATTAAGAATATATACCAAAATAACTAAACATTTACTTTGCCTTCTACCTAAAAACGTACTCCAATCATCAAAATGCAAAATTTTGAAATAATGCACCCTATTGGCTCTTGAAGCTAGTCGAGCATCTCCATGGAATAAAAGGAGGACTTGACTTGCTTTCAAAACTCAATTGAAGAGTATTTGGCATCCAACTCTAAGCTTAAACACTAAGTGGTCTCATTTCCCACATTTCCCACACTTTGCTTTAATTTTTCTCTCTTAGGTTTTGCTAGTTGAACCATTCTCCAACCCTAAGCCTTCACGTTTGCTTTTATTTCTCACTTGGAGACTTAAGGTGCTACGCTTCATCACCAATATTCAAAATATTCCATTATTCTCTATCTCCCAAGCTTTTGGTGAGCTTTTTTCCCCCTTTTCTTCTTCCTACTTCATGTGCATCTTTCTCTCCCTATTCTCATTATACTTCTGTTTTCTTCTACTCATTTTGAGCTTAAGAAGCTTATGATGGTGATTTAGGTCTTAAATAAGCTAGCTTATTGGAGTTTTACTCAAGTTTTTAAGGAACCTAAAAAGGTAAGGGAAGTTTTGAAACACCTATATTTTATTAATTTGTGATTTAAACTTAATTGGATATAATTACAAGAGGTAAATTGTTATGCCTATTTTATAATAAGTGATTAAAATAATAAAAAGTGAAATTAAATTTATTTTACTCATTTAGGAATTAATTAAATAATTTTGGATGAACTGTTTTGTATGCTTGGGTGTGTGAAGAGGAGTGTTTAATAGACCCTAAAAGAGTTTAGTGAGTTTCCTAATGAGGTTTGAATGTGATTAGTGAGGAGAGTTCCCTAAATGGGCTAGGCACATTAACCTCTTAACCTAGTTTAACCTAATAGGGAAAGAAAGTGTCACAAATCCTTCTTCTTTTCCTCTTGGTAATCGCCCCTACTCTTTCCCATTCCTTACCCTTTTTGCCTTTTCTCTCTCTTAAAGCTTGAAGGACCCTAGCCCTAGGGTTTTGGAGAGTGTGGAAGCCCTTCTTCTTTTCCGTAAATTACCTAGGAGACCAAGTAAGGGAGTTGACTTTTTTTTCTTGATTTATTGTTTATGATTTTGTGTATGATTTCGTATATTGTTGGTAATTAAATTGATTACATTGGATTTTTAATTGTGGTAATTGCATCATTTTGGATTATATGGCTATATGATGATTGATGATCAGATTTATGTGAAAATTTATGATTATGTTGTTGGAAGATGAAATTGGATGATGATTTTATGATCTAGATATTTTATTAACAATTTGGATGCATGAGAATATGGATTTATGGTTATATTCTTGAAAATGAATTTCTATGTGCGTGTTTGCATAGAGTGAGCCCTGTTCTCATTAAGCACAGTTTCATATCTGAGTTTCTAGATGAATGCGCACTGAGCACAATGATTCTTTGCTGAGCAAGGATCATGGTTCTAGAAAACTTTGAAGGTATGCTAAACACCAAGAATCCTCGCTAAGCATGAATCCATAGTTCATAAGGATAGGAAGAACACGATGAACGCCACCAAGTGAGATGAATTCTCGCTAAGCATGTAGGGCCTCTGGTCTTGTTGAGTAAGGAAATTCTTCTTGAAAGCGAGGTGTCTAGATTCTTAGTGGTTCTCTGTTAAAGTCTCGCTTAGCAGGAACCATTCTTGTTAAGTGCCACCTATTTCAAACGTTTATGAAAATAAATCCAGGTTTCCTTATTAATAACTTATGTTTTCCAAGATTCAAATACAAATAAATGTAGGTTTAGATTAAGGGATACAAGATTCATTTGAGAAGAAAATTTATTTCTAAGTTTTGAAAGATGTCCTTTTCTACATGAACACATAAGCATAGAACATAGATTTAGATAGATTCATAAGTACCCTTAAGAGATTAGAGCTTCTTTATAACTTGTCGATGTTGAGGAACCTGGTGAGGGATAAGGTACGCCTTGGGATAATGGTTAGCTTGGTGAGAACCTCTATCTATTGGAGTAGGAATTGCTTGGTAGGATTTCTACTTAATAGAAGTTGCTTGGTGAGACTTTTACTTTGGCTACATAGGTTGCTTGGTGGGACCTATGTGGTGGATAAAAGATGTAAAAATCAATGTGTTGATGATGAAGCTAGTGGAGCTACCTTGCACTTATAGTTGTTACGAGTGTATTGCGAACCCACTTGGCTTATGTTTGGTGCATCATGTGCATTCATGCATTGAGGTATACAGTGTTACTACATTACATAGTTTCATTGTTGTGGTTGAGTATAGCATGTAAGTTAGGAGGTTGCTTGGTAGGACCTTAACTAGTGTTGGACAAAGTTAGTGGGGGTAGCTGACGATGGACCCTTGAGGATAGGTGGACAGGTGATTCCAAGACTGGCCTAATGTTTTGCAACCCTTGTGCTATGGTGAGCCTTACTCACGTACGTCTATCTTGACAATCGCTATTCTATTTGTTGGTTGTATCTAGCGTCATCGAATGATTTAGCACGTGTCATTTTAGGACCTGTGTGGTTTATTATTGATACTGTAGCATGTTAAGTGACACAGTCGAGATCAATAGCTCAATTCTTGAGAATTTCCTGAGTTGAGTTAACATGCATCTTCATATGTATATTGTTGAGAAATGATATGAATTTTGAGATGTTCTATAATGTTGCAATTGCTTTATATGCTTGTTTAGTTTCTCAACTTATGATGATTATATGTTGCTATTACTGTAATTTCCTCGAGATATGCTTGTTTCTGTGAGCCTACCCTTGCTTGTTTGTTGTCTCTGTGTATGTGACTACTATGATCGTGGATTCTATTCACAAGAGTAGATGTTGAGGGGTTATTGCCAAGTTAGGCTGTTTCGCATTGACTTCATGGAGACTTGCATGAGATATGATGTTGAGGCATGGAATGTAGAGTGGATGCCTAGAGGGTTTATTACCGTGGGAAGGTCACTCTGTCTTATGCACCAACTAGGATTCCAATGTTTTCTCTCTCGTTGTACTTGTCACTGCAGTTCTAGCTACCTCTAGTGAATTAGCTGAGGTTGCCTCGACATGCACCTAGGACTGGCGTATGTACATCTTCTAGCCATGGGAGTTTTTCGTATAGGACCTTGCTCGAAGGTTGGAGTACTAATTAAGAGGAAGGTTGCTCATAGTGCTATCATAGCTTTTCCTCCTAGCGTTGTGCTGAGTACTTAGATGTGTCCATGACCAATTTAGGGATGTTGGTGTCTAATGTAACATCTCGACCTTAATTTACAACTATTTTTCCATTTCTTATGATTTTATTTTTGAAAAATCGAGCAAGAATCTCAAAATTATGACACCCATGATTGCATTCAGAATTTTGAGAACTAGTCAGTCATAATTTTTTCGAGCCAAGGCTCGGAGAAATAAAAAATGATGATTACGTCCCAATTTCTCTCTAGAAAGCTGACATGTGAAAATTTTTCAAATGATGATAAAAATTCATTCTAAGCCTGAAAACATGTCATATATATTAAAATATAATTTTAAAATTTTTTTGAACTTCTTGTACAAAATGACCAAAATGCCCCTAATTTATAAAGCCAAACCAACATTTGTTTGACATCTGAAAATAGTGAAAAAATTATTTTAGGCTTATTCTTATATGAGAAATTTAATTTTATAATTATCTTAAAAATTTTAGAATTTATTGAGTTAAAATAAATTTAGTAGCAATTTTTAACTTAAAAATACAATTTAATTAATAAAAATTAGGAGAAAAATATATGAGGATCTTGGTTTTATGTGTCTACAAAGTTTCAAGAAAAATTTCGTTAGTTTAGTATAAAAAGCAATTAATTTAAGTAAACTAAGGTTTATCGATATCGGTCGATTTAACAAATAAACATTGAATAGAACACAGAGACTTGGATAGCAGAGAAACACATCCAGCATATAAACTTTAGGGACTAATTTGAAACTCACATAATTAACATGTGCTTAATTAAATTAAGAAGAAAAATAAAATATTTATTGCATCATACTCTATGATGTCATCCTAATGACATCACCCACCTAACCTCTATAAATAGCCTATTTTTCACTAAATGATTATCCCATTTCTACTTAAGTTTGGCCAAAAGACTCGCCCCTTCACCCTTCTCCATTTCCAAATTTTTCTCCACGAAAAACCTTACTCCATAAAAATCCATCAACATATAAGACCAAGACTCATCGAAGCTTCATTTCTCTCCATCACTTTCACATATCAAGGGCTATAGGGGGAGAGGGGTGTGTTCTCTTCAATATCATTTTTACATGGAGGGTAGAAGGGATTTTGGCCCCTAAAATCCTATGACCTTTGTTTTAATTGTTGCATCCATTTTTATTTTGATCTTCTTAGCTTTTGTTGATGTTTCTTGGTCTTACTTTGGAAAATTATTGATGGATTATTAGTGTATAAAACATGACTATATTGGTTTGATATTGATTATTTTGGTAAGATGTTGAAGAAAATTTTAAAATGATGGTTGTTTTGGTCTAATAGGCTCTCGACCTCATGCTGGTTTCTAAGAGGTTTGAGCCATTTTTTTGGTTACTCCTTGATCCTAAAAGGCTTATTTGATTTTGGTTTTATTGTATACTGATTTGGTACAAGGAAGAAAATTTTCTTAGCCTTAAGGTTGATTATAGGCCTCTTGGCCTTGGCTTGTTTCAAGCCTTTGAACATAATTTTTTTTAAGCTATCTAGTGAATACAAATTTTCATTGAACTATTGTTGATTTCAACTTGATTTGGAAAGAAGGAAACAAAAATTTTTGGCCCGAAATGATGTATAGGCCTCTCGGCCATTTTTGATTAAATGGTGTCTTGGAAGAAAAATTTTTGTTTGCTACCAACTAATTTCCAAATCTCACTTAAATATTGACTTACGGTATTTTTCCTAAAAGTAATTAACCAATGTTATGCAAGAAGAAAACAAGTTTTAGGAACCTTGGTTTTCCATAGGCCTTTTGACCTCTTTTAATTTGAAGGCATCCAAGATCAAGTTGGTTACTAAACACTTGGTTTAATTTTTATTCAAACACATAGACTTTAATTAATAAAATCTTAGTTGGAAATTTGTTGAAAAATTAATTATTTTGGGCTTAATGGATTATTCAGCCTTCCCTAGAGTTAGACTAATAAAATTTATTTTTTAATAGGTTTTAGTTCTTGATAAGTATCTAATTTAACTAGTTGAAAGTTGCTAATTAAAATGAAGAGCAAGTAATTTAGCAAAATGAAATGAAAAACCTACTTGTTTTGCCTAACAAATCATTTGGCCTCTCCATAGAAGTAGATGACTAAAATTAATTTTGATTAGCTAATAGGTTTTCCCCTTGCTTAAGTACTCAGGTTAACTAGATAAAAAGGTAAAGCAAACAAATTAGGAAAGTAAATTGAAAAGTCTTACTAGTTTTCCTATGATAATGGGCCACGTCCATTTTTCATAAAAATAAGAAATTTTGTGTTTTAAAACTTTATTTTGTTATTAATTATAATTCTATGCATTTTAATTACTGCAGGTTTACATTAAACTTGTTCAATTGTGACTTTGTGTTAGATATTTCAATTGTAGCCTTGTATTATATTTCAAAATTTTAAATTCCAATTTATTATATTATTAAGTGGATAGAATTAAGTCTCTGCATGGTGAAGTAGAGACAGTGATAATAGTGTATAATGGTGCTCACATTGCTGAGACCAAAGATATCTCTGCTAAAAGATAAGTTAAGTAATGATAAACTATTAGATAGATGAGCAAATAAGATGTGAAGGTCATGCAGTAGGTATGAAACCCTATGTAGGGGTAGCCACAATCTAGTACAATGCGAAATCAAAAGCAAGGACCTATTTAGTGGAGGTTTAGGGGGTAATGTATTAAGCGAGTGAATGTCCTAATGGCCGAGGTAGCACTCTTGATCTGGGACAATCACTTAACCAACTTGATAACTCCAACAACTATTTAGCATCCCAGAATTGGTTGAGTATACCTTTATTTGGACTATAAATGTCTTGAGCTGAAAGATTACTCATTTCCTCGATGAAGATGAGGACTATACCTTGGTGTGAGAAAGAAGTATATGTATTCTCATTCACTTCTTTCTGGTGTGAATGTTGCTTATCAATGAGAAGTATAGATCCATACAAGTCAATGGTAGAATGGTACGACTTAGATAAAATCCTAGGTTCCTTCTTTATCTATGTTAATTATGTTTTATCTTGTATGTGATGGTAGGATTTCCTACCCATTTGTATGAAAATGACTTTGAGAATAAATCACCTCACTCCTCCATCTTCTTTTTGTGTATATTGTTCATGCATGATTACGTAAAGATGGCGGTGATGCCTATCCTGTTTGGACTACAACGATCTCAGGGTATGGTACTATGACGAGGAGATTGACTACCTAGCCTTTAGGAGTTCCTTACTATCACATTACTTTCACCGATCCCTGGTGTACATATGCCACCCATCGCCTTCACTATCCCTGTTATGATGGCGTCAAAGCCACTTCCCTGTTTCTAGAGAGAACCACCTCCACCACCTCCTGCTGATAGGGATACACCTATCATGGCACCCTTAGTTGACTTTTTCATTCCTTCTTTTGCTGCAGATCCACTTATAGCAGAGACTCCCATTGACTCCCCCGAGCCCATGGAGGTAGTATTGGTAGAGTCTCCTATTGACTCTCCCGTGATTGAGTATCAAATGGGGATGGTCAATGGTTGACACACCTTCTCACTATCTTCATCTTAAGGACTAGGGTCACCCCATCAGGTGCACAATGGACATGTTCATCATGCAAACGATGACTTAGACGTAATGCAGACTAATGAGGATCTATAAAGCGTCAAGGACTACTTTTTATTTTGTCAACTGGGGAGGTCATAGATAGTGATTATTGCTCTAACCTAGGACCATTTTGATGTATATAGGAGGTTAAGCAGTAGTATTTGATGTATATTTTGATGATTTTTCTGTATGTAGTTGACTTTGATGTACTTTTTGATAGACAATGATGTATGATGATGACTATGACCTTTGTACAGAGTATATGAGAGAGAGTGTGTGAGTGAGGGAGAGAGAGATTTGGACATTTTATCTTTACTCTCATTTTCAAATTTTGTTTTACTTTCTATTTTTCTACTTTTAAGATGATGTATATGAAGCCAAATTTAAAACAAAAAGATTTACTCACATTTTCACTAACCAATAAATAAAAAATAAATAGTTAGACAGTATAGGTTAAAATCAATCTGAACGAGTGTCACATATAGTCTCTTGATTTACCATAGGGATAGTTTAATGTTTTGTTGGTTCTGATTTTGTTGTTTTTGGATCTTGATGCCACTGATGCCTATGTTCATATCTTTCCTTTAATATCATACTAGTTTGGGATTTTTACTGTTCCATGTTACTTGATGTTGGATTTTAAATACATGATGTTTATTTCTATTTAGTATTTGTTTGATTTATCATTTGATTAGTTTTGTTACATGATGTTGTTCAAAAAGTTTTACAAAAAGTTATTCATGATTTTCATAATCAAATTAATAAGAGATTTCAAACATTAAAGCTGAACTTCCACTTGTTTTAGTAGTGTGATATCATATAGCAATGGTTGGATCATTACAAAAACCTAAGTTTAATCATAAAAATTTAATTAAGTGAATTTATGTGATTTTTTGTAAAATTTTTGTAAGAATCTCAATAAGAACCCGTTCTGTGTAGTGAGACTAACAGTGTAGGATTATATTGTTAAAATGGGAAAACAATCAAGATTTTCAAGGAGTTTTACTCAAGTTTTTAAGGAAGCTACAAGGGTAAGGGAAGTTTTGTAACACCTGTATTTTATTAATCTATGATTTAAATTTGATTGAATATAATTACAAGAGGAAAACCTAAGTTTAATCATAAAAATTTAAGTAAGTGAATTTATGTGATTTTCTATAAGATTTTTGTAATAATCTCAACAAGAACCTATACTGTGTAGTGAGATTGATAGTGAGCGATTATATTGTTAGAATGGGAAAACAGTCGAGATTTTCAAGAAATTAATTATGATTAGTCATTATTAATTATAATTAAGTTTTTTTGAAAGCATTTTTGAAGAAACTATTTGGAGCAAGGAAATTTCTCTAAACTTAATATAATTAGTTTCATAATGTTTAATTAATTTTAATGAGTCGTTAACACCTTAAGACAAGTCAAGAGATAAGGAAATTCCTTTTTGTTCTTTAAAACACCCTAAGGCCCATCTATCACAAGCCCCATAAATCCTTAAGATCTAAAGTCCCAAAACCTACCCTTTCCCACTATTTAGACGTCCCATTCCCCCTTTCTCTGGCCTCCATCTCTTATTTTCTCTTTTTCCTCTCTAAGTCCTAAGGTGCCCAAGAGTGGAGCAAGCTTGAAGATCACCATTCAAGTTTTCTACATCAAGTTTTTGGTGAGTTTTCTCCTCCTCTCTTCCCCCTCTCATATGACCAAACCATTTTCTTCCCTCTCATCTCTTTAATTGATTATCTTCTTCTTAAATTAATTGGCTGTTGCTTCTATGATTGATTCTTGGAGGAAAATGCTCAAAGGAAATTATTCTTCACCATTATCCACTCTCTTCTTGCTAAACCCTACCTTGGAAACAACTCAAGGTAAGGAAAACTTGCTAAGAACCTCTTTATTTTATGATATAACTATATTTTAGTGTATTTTGTGGCTACTTTTGGTTGAAATATTGAGTTGTTTGATGATTAGTGATATTTTGATGTTTTAAGTGTGCCGTCTTGTTGAGTCCCTTAATGGATTTGTCATGATTTTTGTGTGATGACTTTTTGGACATGTTTTATCTATGAAAACTATTTATATAACTGGAAAGTATACATCCTTGGCTTCAAAATGCAAACAATAATTACTCTAATATGTTAAGGAATGACCTTTAAAAATATGTTTGAGGTTAGACCTTGTGAATGTTGTATTTCCTTAGCTTTGTGGATTGTTTCGATGATTACTAACATTGTAAAAATGATTTGCAAAAATTAAAAATAGGCTTAGAAACTAGACACAATTAACTTTCCAACTGGTGGGTCACCCATTTTGTAATTCTTACATTTAATGGTTTAAAACTCTATTTGAAATAAAGGCATGTACTAGAAACTACAAATCATTTTCTACTTGGATATGTTTTAGAAAATTCACGTTTCTCTCTACAAAAAAAATCATTAGAAAAAGTGGGGCATAGATTTGAAAACTACATTTCAATGGCTTTATCATAGACATAAGAATTGTAATTTTCCATTCATAATTGAGACAAAAAAATGTGTTTGAAAATAGGGGTATTGTATGGGTACAAAGTCGACCTCTATGTACTATATGATTTATGGTGTTTTTTGTAAATTTTTGTTTGGGAAGAGGCTTGTTGTTTTAAAAACTAGACTTCTAGAGCTTTGTGATGGTATATAGCTTATTGTGGTGAAAAATCATTTTACTATTTAGAAAGGACATTGGATTTCAGTGTTAGTGTAGTGAAATGTTTTAGGATCAAATTATCATATCTCCTTAAGTGTTGGACTTTTATCTTTCTATTTTCAATAATAAGAATGTATATTATTATTTTGAGAATTAGGCAACTAAAAACATGTTTTAAAATTTATTTTTAATGTAAATTATGATGAATTGATGTTATCCAAGATTTTATCATAAGATCTATAATACTTAGCAAAATTTCACAAGAATAAAGGTATTTAAGCTATTTTCTCCTTATCTTGTTAAAGGTAAGAATAATTATTTGTTCATGTTAAAACTTTCTCTATGAAGTTCAAATTTTGTTTTTCTATTTCTAAAGGTGAAAGTACTTGTTTTACTATTATTTAACATTAGCTAACGAAATATGTGTTTTAGAAAGTGTTATATGAAAGCATTTTCTTTCTCAATAAAATTTTCCTTCTCTTTTGCCAAGTCTTCTTTTACCTTTTCAAACTGTTCCTTTTTAGCAACTAGACATATTAATCTTATCTATTAGTGCAACATTCTTCTTCTTGAGTAAGTCCATCTCATGCTCAATCTTTTTGTTTCTTTCATCATTTCCTTCACTTCATCTTCAACTACAAGAGACAAAAATAATATCCAATTGCTCAATGCCTATAAGCCTCTACACACTTCCCGAACTCCTATCTTCTTCACTACATCTTGGTCCTGCTTTGTAAATAAGTGCTCCCAGATGCACAGGAAATGTGGAAAATCAGTGTTCCATATAGAAGAAGGGTTTCCACCTATAGGCCCTTTGTGTGCTATAAATTCTCCCCAATTTGCTTTGATAATGTCAATAGGAAACCGAGTTTCAGATTCCTTATAGTCTTCAGTGGGAACAAGGTGAGTTTCGTCTTTTTTATTAACATATTCTGTAAAAACTTCTTTTTTCACATCAACAATTTCATCAACCTTGGGGTTTGGGCAATTACTTGTCCTCCTAACTAAGTTCAAACTTCCTCTTGGGTTAGATCCAAAACTTTTTATTGGCAGCGAACCCTCAGTCACCATTTTGCTCAAGGCCCTCTCTTTTGGAATCTTACTTGAACCTTCTTTCCAATATCTATTCTTCCAATGAGAAACCATTTCTTTGTATCCTATATGCAACATTGAAAATGTCCATTAGCAAGTTAAAAAGATAAATTAAAAAAAGGTATTTATATCTAGATATACCAATATACTTTTGAAGATCTACTAGCTAGTGTTCTAGCTCTAATAGTTTTGAACTAGTAAACATCCCGAATTGTTTTAATTTTTCTTCATCTATTTTATTTTTTTATGACAAACTTTCCATATCTCTACCACCTATAGTATTAGGATTCAATGTCCAGTATAGAGCAAATCCTTCTAATAGTTCAAGATTGTGATCTAGAACTTGAACTCAGAAATATTTCGTCTTGAAGTCTTTGTACGAAGACTGAAATAAACTTAACAATCTATGATTTGCAACATTATTCACTGATACCTTCCCAATCTTCTTGGATAACTTAGCTTTGTAAAAGTAAAAGAATTTGCCTATTGTTGGCACTATCTCTAATCCTTTAATAAACACTTCAAACGCTCTAACAAAGGCCTAGTTGTTTGTGACACCCTTTATCACTTTGACCAAACCAACTAAAAATGTTTATTTAATTAATTATTATTAAGAATTTGGAAGAAAAGTTTAATTAGATGTTTAGAAAACTTACTATTTTTTTTTTTTTGTGGAGTGCTCATAATGCTTATTCAACTTAAAAGCACAACTATAAATTTGCGTCACCATAATATAAATACTCATGAACGTAATATCATACATCTAATCATCATAAAATATACATAATACCTAGTATGTTAAACTAATATAGCCTGACAACATAAGAGGACTCTGTCAAAAGGTATTGCCACTAAGCTAACCTCGAGATATATACATATACAACAAAATGACCTAATCAAGATTTCCCAAAATATATACATCAAAAAGGAATACTAATTAAAGTAGTATCAACTACACATTCATAAACCCTACCTACAACTATATCTAAGACTCTACCCACCTACTGGGCTCTTTCAGATGGATCCTTCCTAGAATTCTTAGCAGTGATAACATCCTTTTTATCAGCATAATCTAACTATTATCTGCATCATTGTAACGCATACATACAATACAAAGGGAAGAAAAGAAAGAACAAGTGGGGCATTCTAATCTTTAACTCATATGTCACAAAATGAAGTATCAAGGATTCAAACAAAGTAGACTAATCATTGTTGGTGATCATTTGGAATATGCTTATGGAGAGGGATCCTAAGGTCTAAGTTCTGATAGACTCAAGCATATGGGCCCATTCCTCTTGATGCTCTTCACTAAGGGATTTACACTTTATTTAGGGAGATAATTGGGAGCCTATATTCCTTCAATTAGTACTCCATTTATTATATATGAGACTTACACAATTTTGGCTACTTGGAAGGAATGTGCTCAACCAATTCTAATAATGATCAGCAATTGTAAAGGTCATCAAATCGATTTATGTGATTCTCCCGATTCAAAACTACATGTCTGACCATTGAGATTTCACAACTTGACACCTTGTTCTCTGCCTTAAGACTTAGCTAGAGTCCTTGCTTACATTCCTTAAGTACCATGTTGTAATATTCCCCTTTCCTTTTTCACAAGTACATATGATGCATGTTCTTATTCTAATTCAAGACATTCGTCTTAGTTTTTCATATTTCTCTCCAGAAAATTTGATGAAGTCTTCTTTGTTTTTCGGTATTTACCCATATACCTCAACATAGGTATGGCAAACAACCAATAGAGGTACCGTAATCAATTTATATCATAATATGAAGTCAAATCATCAAATCATTAAAATCTCAAATTCTCTTTCTCATGGCTCACATAGTTGAATTCATGGAGCCTTTGAGCTCACCACATAATTTCAATTTTCATGCAATCTCATATATCAATTTCATATAATCAATGCAACATCATAGTCAATATAATCAATTCAAAGTCATAGTTCATAATTCAATCAAATTCATTATTCAAGCATAATCTTTCACTCTTGATGAAAATATAACATTAACTAATCTCTTAATATGAAAATTTCTAACTAAACTTTATTACTTAATTAATTTACTTAACTCTAGCACTTGCTTCACTAACTCCTAGTCAACTAACTTTCTTTCTTTTATAATTTACTAAAACTAAAAAAAATGCATCACACTAATGGGTCATCTATCTTACTTTCACTCATTTAATACATGGTTCTAAAATTAAGATTATGGTGTTCTTTTTAGTTTAATACTAGAATAGTTATACACTATATTAAGTGATTCTTACAAGTTCACTAATCTTTTTAAATGACTCAAGACTATACAACTCTCCGCTAATTCTTTCTAGGTTTAAATATGTTTTTAATCTCTATGATAAATCATTTTTTTGGTTTTGGTCCTTGTAAATTTTTTTTTTTAAATGGTCCTTATAAAATTTATATTTTTTATTTTGGTGCTTGTTATTTTTTTTTTAGTATTTGTAATATATCTGTTTTTTGTTTTATTCTCTATAATATTTTGTTCATTTTGAGTTAGTCCCTTTGAAAAAAAAATTGGTAGGGACTAAAAACAGATTATTCACATTTTACAAGGACAAAAACAAAAACAAAGTACATTACAAGGACTAAAACAAAATAACAAAGACCAAAATAAAAAAAGAGAAATTTTACAGGGACCATTTTAAAAAATAATTTTATAAGGACCAAAACCAAAAAAATGGTATATTACAAGGATTGAAAATATATTTAGCCTTCTTTCTGATAACTCAAAAGTACTCCAAGCCTATTCAATCCTCTTTTCACACACCATGATCGAAATCTCCATGGATCAAGGCACCATGATTTTATTCAATTCATTACTTTCTCATCTAAACCATAACATAGCCATTCAAAGAGAAACAAAATACAATAATTTCCATTATACCAATCAAGACCTTGTATATCCAAGGAAAAATCATAACATGCTCAACACTTTTCTAAAAGTAAATTTTCATCCATTCATCAACCAAATCATAATTTAATTGCTAACACATACTATATAAGTAAAGAAGTACAAATTCAAACATAATTCTCTTTTTTTCTCAATAAGACATAGACTTCAAGGAATAAAGTCAAGCAAAATTCCATTTTTTATCAAGCAATTCCAAAGCACCCAACAATTAACTAATTATCATATCAATCACATATATCATGAAAGCAAAGAAACAACAAATCAATGGAGTTTCCTTCACTCCCATTAAAAACTATGGAAGCAATACAAAATAGACAATAGGAAATCTCATTTTTTTTTATCATATTAGACATATGTAATCATTCAAATAACCATATTATCTCATTCAAGATATACACCATCATGTAAAGAATGATTCACGCTATTAAAAACATAATCATGGTCACCCAAGGCATCATAGTCACATTCAACTCTAGTTCATGTCGTAAATCATGTAAAATAACCAACAAAGAGTGCTTAGGGGTTTTCCCACTGTCCAGCAACCCATTTCTTAACAAATAATGAAAGCGGGTCATTTGCCCTCAACCCCAATTGCCATTGACACCACCCTCAGAATTCGTTGATGCCGTCAAAGGTAAGTCATTTTCTTCCCCAACTTTGCCATTATTGCTTATGTTGGTAAAAACTGAACTCCTGGCTTGTTTTGGTTCACTCACCTAAACTAGTGCCTTTTATGATTGGTTTTGAATAGACTATGGGTTTCGTCATTTGGTGTTCAAGTTCGAGTTTCATTGAGCTTGGCTGTAAGTGTTGCTCCCTGGTAATCCTAAACCCATAAAACATTTCGATTTCAATTTTTTTTCTTTTTTTCTTTTTGTTATTTATTTTTTTCGGTTTAAATCCCGAAATGATTTTATTTGTTTCTTTTTTATTTAGGTTTCAATCGCTACTACAGAGCCATATAGTCAAGGCATTGTCAAATTATTATGAGTTTTAATTGTTTATTTGATAAAATATGGTTTTGACCATAGTGTGTGAGTAATTGATTGAAGGATATTTGAATTGTGTGACTATTAAGGATTGTGATTGTGGTGTGTTTGCATGATTAGCCATATAGAGCTTAGTTGGGCTTTGTGTGATGTTCTTAATTATTGATTGGATTGTCTAACAAGTTTACATGTGGTATTGTGATTAATTGAATACCTATAAATAGATATATGGGAAAGTACTAGAAAATTGAGAAAACTCTACTAGATTTTTTATAGAAATTATGATTGGATTGTCTAATTTGTTGGTTAATAAAGAATGAGAATGGTCATATAGAGCTTAGTTGGGCCTTGTGTGATATTCTAATATTGTTAATTTCAATTGTATGACTCTTGAGGATTGTGATATGTTTGCATGATTGGCCATTAGAATTTAGTTGGGCCTTGTGTGATGCTCTAGTATTGAAAGTACTAGAAAAAAAAAAGGAAAATCTATCAAATTTTCTATAAAAATTGTGAAACCATAGTTTAAAGGATGAGAGAAAATACCAAAATATGGAGGAAACGCTAAATTTTTTTTGGAAAAATTTTATAAGTTTAGGAATTTCAGATGCTATCTTCCCTTTCCTTGTCACTAATACCAATTCGTGTAAAAAAATGAATTTCGAATGCATTTTGCAAGCAACATGAACCCCTTGATACATTTTAAACAAGATGGCACTTTTCTTGTTTTTTCTTTTTACGACGACTAGAAAGAAGGCTACATATGTGGCTCCCGTGTAAGTACTTTAGAAGTTGACATTTAATTACAGTTATAGTAGTTATCATAATAGGTTCCCATTATATTGAAATTTGATTTTCATTTGTATTGTCAAAAAACAACTTAGGACCCATGAGTGCGGATATTATGTGATGAAACATATGCACATAATTGTCTTCACAAATATTATGGACTCATGGAGGGAGGTAATACAATTTTGAAGAAGTTACTTTTTTTAAATTTTGTTTTAGTTGATGAACTAATATTTATCCTTTTATTTGAACCTACAGATATTCAATAATCCACATCCATTCTCTGAGGCCAACTTGGATGACATCCACACGTTGGGCAAACTATTTTTTTGGGTTGACCAACCTGTAAATTTCTATTTTTTTTAGCATGTTTAAATTTAGGATGTTTATAGAATGTTTATGATGTTTATATTTGTGATGATTATAGGATGTTTATTGTGTTATGAGGTTTTTACATTAGATACTATGTTATTATGATTATAAGATATTATAATGAAGTTTTTATGATGATTATAGAATGTTTATGCATGATGTTATGAGGTTATGAGGTTTTTATGATAATCATAGGATATTGATGATTATATGATATTTATGGCTGCTTGTGGTCAGCCTGTGATGTTGAAATAATCTGCCTAGTTATTTGTTTGAATATTACAGGGAGGTAAACACACAAAACAAACAAAAAATTAAAAAAAAAAAACTACATTCTATGTTGATTATGGACATAACTGACGTAGAAAGTCACTTTCTATGTCGGTTATAAACATAACTGACATAGAATGTTAGGTGTGTCATAACCGATGTAAAAGTCTAACATTCTACGTTGGTTCTTTTTTCAACCAACGTAAAAAGTATTTTTTACATCGATTCAATATCTAATATAAAAAATGCCCACATCCTATATCCCCTGTATCTATGACGGGTCTATAACTAATGTAAAAAGTCCATTTTAACTGACATAAAAAGTCTTTTGTGCAATAGTGCAAACAAGAGGAAAGGAAAAAACAATCATTCTTTCCTTTCATTTTCTCTTTCACCACACAACCTAAAAATTATTTCACTTTCCACTCTTTTTCCTTCCTTTCTATTTCTTTCCTTTCACTTTTTTCTTAAACCAACACAACATTAAATTTTCCCTTCTCATGAAACAGTGAATGTCAAGCGCTACCTATGCATTTGTAATCTAAAATTGCATCTTGCATCTTTTTCTTTCAATAATCATCCCCAAATATTTCTTTTGATTGTACCTGCCCTCCATTCTTCTTTTCTCTTAAAATTTACATCTTTTCTTTGTTAATAATCATCCCCAAATATCTCACCTGATTGGACCCATCCTCAGTTTTTCTTCTCCGTTGAAATTGTATCTTTTCCTTTTGACAATCATCCTCGAATATCTCTATTGATTGTTCCTGCCTTTACTTCACTCCACTCTCCTTATTCACTTCTTTACTTTCATTTAAATAGTTCACGCTCTTCTTTTGCAATGTTTAATTTCTATTTTCATCTTCTCCACTCTCCAACAACAACCAAAAGACTGTTCTTCTCTCTTGAAGTTCTCAACAACAATAAATCTGTAAATTAGTAACAACCTATCATCATTCTCTATTTTCTTTTATCTTTTCCCTTTATCTCTAACTCCTTGGTAGTGTCGGCCTTGGGCCTAGGCTCGAAGGGAGATGGCTTAGGACCCAAGGCTGAAAGGGCTTGAAAATTTTTTTAAGCAACATTAAAGGAAAAAATTAATTATTATTTTTTTGACTATTTATTTTTTTGATTTTTCAACCAAAATAATTTTCGTGTAAATTTTTAAAACTCAATACTTTTAAACTCTTAATTTTGTAGTGTTTTTAATTTTTCATTTTGTTTATCATTTAACTATAGTGAGTTATATAGTTATTTTTTAGTTTTTCATGTGTAGTAAAAGTTTGATGATTGTTCATTGTTGTTATAAGAACTCATTGGTTACCCTAACATATTTTTAAAGGAAGAAAGAGTATTAAGATAAGATAAAAATATATATAATTTATGCATTTATAAAAAAAAAATGTATCCTTTATCTCTTGTGCTTTATTTGGATTAGGAGTGAAATAAGGAGGAAAGAAATAAGAATGATAGAAATAAATGAGAAATAAAGTGAAAAAGATGTGTTGTGTGGATGGATAAAAATAAGAAGAAAAGAAGTGAAAAAGATTTTCTTCACTTGTTTGTTTGGATGAATGGAAAAAATGGAAAAACATAAATAAATTATATAAAAAATATTTTTATATTAATTAAAAAAAAAATTTAACTCTATTATTTTTTATTAGCATAAAATTATTTATTATCATTTTTTAAAAATTTTATGTTATAAAAAAAATTATTTATTTTTTAAAAAATAAAACAAAAACATTTCAATAGTCGAGTTTTTAAAAATAATTAAAAATAATTTCACACTTAAAAGAAAGTAAGGGCACGAGAATATTCAACAAGGTGTTACTTTTAATAACTTTCATCTTAGTTTCATCCTTCATATTTCCTTCCATCCTAATTCAATTTAAATAAAAGAAAGTGTTAATGTTGATGTTATCATTAGTTTTTTTCTTAGAATGTTCGAAGAAACTAATTTTTATGATAATTTATGTATTTTATTTTATAGATAATAAGTAACAATTTTATGAGTAGAAAAAAATATTTTGTCAATGATAAACAATAATATAAGAGTAAATTCAATGAAAATGTGATATAACATTTTTAAACTTGTTAAAACTATGTTATTTACTTAATGTAATAAAATGTATTATTTTTAATGAAATTATGTGTCTATTTTTTATATAATATATATTTATATTTTAAAATACGTATATATAAAAGGGCTTTATCTATTATTTTGTCCTAAAGCCCATAAAATATCAGGACCAGGCCTACTCCTTGGCTTTAAGAATATCCCCTCCCCCTCCACCCACCCCATAAAAAACCAAAATTGCTTGCTTTTGTATTCTTCCGTATCTATGTTTCGATTGGGAAGAAAAAACCCTATCAATCTCCATATTCATGATAGTAAGTTATTATTTATTTACTTTTTTATTTTGAATTAACTGAAGTATTGAAATTGAACATTGTCTCCAATTTTAATTCAATGGGTCCAACAGAGAATGATTTCTAATTTTTTTTAAACCTTTACAATAAATCATGCATATGTTAAGGTAACTCTTACAGAAAGAACTCTATTAAATGCTTCTGTGCTTAACAAAACACATACTGGGATCATCAGTAGTTATTTCAATGCTTCTGATTTTGTTAAGATATTTGAATGATTCTATAGTGTTTATGTATATGTGTGTGTATGTGTTATTTCAAATAGTTATCACAAACTTTTTGTTAAATATATATATCTAACAGAAATTTGAATGTTTTTGATTAACAAAATGCATCTGTAAGAGTTGTTTAACAAATGCTTCTGCGCTGATGGGAAGGGATTCCACAAATGCCATGACCATAGACACAAATAGAAAATCTAGAACCAATTTCCAGCATCCCTCAATAAATGCAAATGAGGAAAAATACCATATATACCTGTCAAAATACTAATTTCTCATGTTTTGTTAAGTGTATATTTTTTTTCTTGTTTTTTCCTATCAAAATATCACTACAATATATATTTGAATACATCAGATGAGCATCAATCCATTATATATTTTTCCCTATAATAAGGAAAAATACCACATATACCTGTCAAAAAAAAGGATTATTTAAATATATCACACAAGATTATTTGAATATACCTATATATTTGAATGATATATCAACCATGTTGGCATGAGCTGTCAAAATGGAGTAATTATAGGAACCTGATTATTTGTAATATCCCAGATTTCATGGGTCAGCCATATTTCTAGCCTTAGATAATGTATAGCCCAAAATAAGTGCCATGATTTTTCCTTCTATGCACATATTTATATCTGTTCACAGATTTGGAGAAATAAGAAGAAAATATAGGAAAAACTTCTGTTTTAACATGGTATCAGAGCGAGGTTCAAAAGCCTCTGCTCCTGCATCTTGACCAAGAGACACTCCAGATCTGGTGACAACCATGGAGAACGAATCTGAGCTGATGCCACACCAAAATCTTCAAGCTGAATCACTTCTACACGAACTGACGCAAAAGATGATAGAGGTCCTGACCAGAACCCAGACCCCGTCCCACCCACCACTCACCGATACGTCTACTGCTCCCGTTGGCATTAGTTGGATGGTTCCAACTATGCCTTGTGGTCCCAAGTTGTTGAGATGTATATCTCGGGCAGAGACAAGTTGGGATATATCAATGGAGACTCTCCACAACCTCTAGAAAACGATCCATCTTTTCGAAAATGGCGAATTGAAAATGCCATTGTCAAAGGATGGTTGATCAACTCGATGGATTCATCCTTGATCGCGAACTTCATACGCTTCCCCACTACAAAATAGGTATGGGACTCTGTTGCTATAACTTATTTTGATGGGACTGATACGTCTCAAGTTTATGATCTCAAGCGTCGTGTGAGTCGCATGAGACAAGCTGGAGGATCTATTGAAAAATACTACAATGACCTGCAAGGATTGTGGCGAGAAATTGACTTTCGTCGTCCAAATCCTATGACTTGCCTTAGTGATATCCAGAAAACAACACAATCCTAGAAGAAGATAAAGTTTATACTTTTCTTGATGGATTAGATGATAGGCTGGACAAAACTCGAAGTGATGTACTCCAACTGAACCCATTCCCTACAGTTGAGCAAGCCTATGCTCCTGTCCAACGCGAAGATGCCCGACAGACCATGATGACTGCAGCGGCTGAACCCAGTCCTGGTGCTGTTATGGCATCCAAAGGAATCAAGACAAGCCATGGGAACATTTAGTCAAAAATTGGGTCGCTTTCTTTGAGTAATGGAAAGGTGGCTTCAACCTCTACATCTAAACTTAGCCTATCTGATGAAGTAAAATGCACTCACTGTGGCAATACTAAACATACACGTGAAACATGCTTCAAGTTAGATGGGTATCCAGACTGGTGGCATGAACTTCAGGCACGAAAGAAAGCTAGAACCATAGCTACTGCTGAAGGCATTGGTAGAGCTGCTGTAGTTACTGCTGAACCTCATCTATCTCTCATTCCCCACGATGACTCTACTGTTCTCAACGATCAAGGTAACTATGGACACGCGCTTCGCTCTTCTGCTCATTATAAGAATGACCCCTGGATTATTGACTCTAGGGTAAGAGATCACATGACATTTGATTCTAGTGATTTCTCCTACACCACTCCTCCAAGACGAAATCGTATTGCAAATGCTAATGGGGTCACATATCCAGTTACAGAAGCTGGAAACGTGTCTATATCTACATCCCTTTCTCTATCTCACACTTTACTTGTCCCATCTCTCTCAAATAAATTAATCTCTGTGAGTCAAATTACTGCAGATCTTAATTGTGTGGTACTGATGTATCCTACCTTTTGTCTACTTCAGGATATTCTCACCAAGGAGATCATTGGGCGTGGTACTAAGAAAGGGGGATTATATTACATGGATGACTTTAGTCCGGGAAGAGCCAATTACATACATCACACAGGCAGTAGCAAGGAGAGACAAATTCTGTTATTGCATCAACGCCTCGGGCATCCATCTTTTGGTTATTTAAGACATCTATTTCCTAATTTTTTGTCAAATGTAAAGGACTCAGCCTTTACTTGTGAAACTTGTATTATGGCCAAAAGTCATAGAGTCTCGTACCCTTTGAGCATGAATAAAAGTGATACTCCCTTAGCTTTAATACATTCCGATATGTGGGGACCTGCCCCTATTACTGCTTTATCTAGTCGTCGATGGTTTGTGATTTTTGTTGATAATTGCACTCGTATGACATGGCTTTATTTGCTCAAACATAAAGATGAAGCCTTTAATGCCTTTCAATCCTTTCATATCATGCTTTACACACAGTTCTCAGCCAAGGTTCAGGTTCTTCGTTTTGACAATGGGGGTGAATATATAAACCAACAATTTCAGACTTACTTCAAGCAACATGGCCTGATTCATGAAACCTCATGTGCTCAGACCCCCCAGCAAAATGGCATTGCTGAAAGGCAGAACCGCCATATCCTAGAAACTGCTCACACCTTGTTGATTGGAGCACATGTCCCAAGTCATCACTGGGACGATGCTGTTGCCACTGCTGTGTATTTATTGAATCGCATGCCAAAAAGGGTCTTAGAATTTTAGACTCCCCTCCAAGTCCTTGCTAAACATGTTTCCCTTCCCACTGTGTTGATGCTTCCTCCTCGAATCTTTGGGTGTGTTGCTTTCGTGCACCTTCATAAGAATCAACACACTAAGTTGGACCCATGTGTTGTTCGGTGTCTGTTCCTGGGTTATGCATTACATAAAAAGGGTTATTGGTGCTATGACCCAACGACCAACCATACCTATATCACTATGGATGTCACATTCCTAGAATTAAGCACATTCTTTCCACCACTATCCAATTCTTCTCCTCAGGGGGAGATTCAAGAGGAAGAGCAAAATTGGTTGAGTATTGAAGGGCCAGAACCATCGATGGTTGAAAGGGGGTCAGAACCATCGATGGTTGAAGGGAGCTCAAATCCAACCCACTCGAATGGAGGCAAAGTGATAGAATCATCTGATGAAACTTCAGTAGAAAATAATGTGTTTAAAGAAGCTGGACCTGTTTCATACACTCTTGAAGATGAATCCCCCCACTCTTTAGTACCCGAAGGCCTTACTCCTGAGAATATTCCCGAGGTAAGATCCCCTCTTACACCTCCATATACTAATATTGTGGATACTCCTGTAAGTTATGTGTTACCATTCAGGCACAATCGTGGTAAACCACCAAATCGATACTCTCCAAATGTAAAGGAAAGATGATCCAAGTATCCAATTGCCAACCACGTGTCTACTCAAAGATTATTCGAACCCCTCAACGCCTTTGCTCACACTTTGTCCTCATGTCACATTCCTAACACCGTTGAGGAAGCTTTGTTTGATCCAAATTGGGCCCAAGCTATAGAAGAAGAAATGGAGGCTTTACAAAAAAATAAAACATGGACGCTGGTTGCTCTACCTGAAGGGACAAAAACCGTGGGTTGTAAGTGGATTTTCTCTGTTAAATACAAGGCTGATGGATCTATTGATCGATACAAAGCGAAGCTTGTGGCAAAAGGATACACGCAAACATATGGCATCGATTATCAAGATACTTTCTCACCTGTAGCCAAACTAAATACTTTCGAGTCTTGTTATCTCTTGCAGCAAACTTAGATTGGCTGTTGCATCAACTTGATGTAAAGAACGCGTTTTTGCATGGTGACCTCAACGAGACAATTTACATGGACATTCTACCTGGGTACACTACATCGTCAGGTGCCAAAATTGTATGCAAGCTACAACGATCTCTATATGGATTAAAATAGTCACCTCAAGCATGGTTTGGTCGGTTTAGTTCAGCTATGAGGAATTATGGTTTTCGACAAAGCAATTCTGATCATACTCTCTTCCTAAAGCATCAAGGGGGAAAGGTGACAGCTCTAATTGTCTATGTCGATGACATGATTATTACAGGGGATGATGCAGAAGAAATTACTAGGCTCCAAAGGCAATTGTCAACAGAATTTGAAATGAAGAACCTAGGGGGACCTGAAATACTTCCTTGGAATTGAAGTTTCTAGGTCAAAACAAGGCGTATTCCTTTCTCAAAGAAAGTATGTGTTGGACTTCCTAATGGAAGTGGGTTTACTAGAGTGTAAGCCAACTAATACCCAAATTGTACAGAACCATAAACTTGTAGTATATAAGGATCAAGTGCCAACAAATAAAGAGAGGTACCAAAGGTTAGTTGGTAAACTCATCTATTTATCTCATACTCGACCAGACATAGCCTATGCTGTAAGTGTAGTGAGTCAATTTATGCACTGTCCGAGTAAAGATCATATGGATGCAGGAACTCAAATTTTACGATACTTGAAATCTTCTCCTGGCAAAGGGCTTATGTTTTCAAAGAACAATCATTTGGAAGTGAATGGCTACACGGATGTGGACTGGGCAGGGAACATTTCAGATAGAAAATTAACTTCAGGCTACTTTACGTTTGTAGGAGGTAATCTGGTTACATGGAGAAGTAAGAAACAAAAAGTGGTGGCATTATCCAGCGCTGAAGCTGAATTCTGACGAATGGCTAAGGGTCTATGTGAGTTGCTTTGGCTTAGAAGACTGCTGACTGAAATTGGCTATGCTCCTAGAACAGAAATGAACCTGTTTTGTGATAACAAGGCAGCCATTGACATCTCCCATAACCCAGTCCAACATGATCGTACGAAGCACGTTGAAGTAGACAGACATTTCATCAAACAAAACCTCGAGGAAAAGATTATTCGGTTTCCTTTTGTCACATCAGCAGACCAATTGGCTGATATCCTTACAAAGGTAGTATGTAGCAAAAAGTTCTATAGCTCACTTAACAAGTTGGGGATTAGAGATATCTATGCACCAACTTGAGGGGGAGTGTTGGCATGAGCTTTCAAAATGGAGTAATTATAGGAACCTGATTATTTGTAATATCCCAGATTTCATGGGTCAGCCATATTTCTAGCCTTAGATAATGTATAGCCCAAAATAAGTGCCATGATTTTTCCTTCTATGCACATATTTATACCTGTTCACAGATTTGGAGAAATAAGAAGAAAATATAGGAAAAACTTCTGTTTTAACAAACCATCCCGTGCTAAATAATACATATGATAAAATACTACTTAACAAAACACAGAAGCATTGAAATAACTACTGATGATCCCAATAGTTATAAACTTATAATTATTTTCAATTATGTACATTGTTTTGTTTTTTTGTCCTGAGTTTACTGAGTTAATTTAGTTGACATGGGTGCGTTTTTCTTTTCTATCTAGATTAATGCTAGGTGAGATCTCTTTGCTGAGGCATTTTTCTATACACTGAAGTCTGATTCTGGACTGTGAGTTTAAGTTCAAAGTGCACTGAATAATTTGCTCCCAGCTTTCCTTTGTCTGAGCATTTGCTTACAGGCTCACTTCCCGCTACATGTCTCTTGGCAATCTTCTATTGGTAGCCACGGCCTTGCGCTTTGAAGGTAACACCTTGGTTTGGTTATTCCTCTCTCACTACGGGGTTCTAACATTTTGATGGGGTCTTTAATTGGGTGAAGTGAAAATTGACAAAGCAACAAATTATTGGACTACGTGATTCTAGAATTGTTAACACATTTTGATTGGTGAATATCACAGATTGGTTTTATAATTGAACTTATATTGGAAGTGGATCACTACTTACTGCAAGTAGAAAGAGACCTAATAGATAGGTGATTCTACAACATTATACTTCTTATAGTGTGTACTCCTAGTTTAAGGAACACAAAAACAGGATAATGATTCTTAAGAGTATTGATAGTATATGTTGCTGGTTAAGTAGTGACAGGAGTTTGGGCCTCTGTGCCTGTGTCTACAACCTTTGTTTTGGGTGAGTGATTTATATCCCTAATCTTTAGTACAACTTGTGCTTAAGGTTATTCACATAAATAAATTTTTAGCTTATATATATATAAAAAAAAAGCTTAATTAACCAGCAAAATTTTAGCTTTCTAAGTCCTTAAATTAACCTCCCCCCTCCCCCCTTCCCCCCCCCCCCCCCGTTTTTTTTTGTTCTCAAACAGATATTCCTTTGTCCTCCATTCAGAGTGCAGTTCAAAAGATTAAGAGAGAGATATTCTCTAGACATTGATCTCTACTCTTTTTTATGTTCTTCTACTTATGATACTGCAAGGTTAGCCATAATATATACCTGATCCTTGATATCCTTCTCAACCTATGTTCAAAAATTACTTGGACTGGTTCCACAATTTGAAGTTATATATTTAGCCTGATTTTATCGATTTATATTGTGATTCAAGCTACTAACTTGAAAAGGGTATATGGGAATGGAAAGCATTTTTACCTAACCCAACAATGGCACAGGAGGAAGGTGTTAGCATAGTAGAATCGACTCATGGAAAATCAGAATATGCAATTAAGTAAAAAATAAATAAAAATCTATTAACAGTTAGTTAAGAAGTCAAAATTGACAAAGGAAATAATGGCGTACCTGGAGAACACTTATTTCTTTATGTGCCCATGTAATCTCTAACCATTAATTTAATTTTTATTTTAAAACTTAAAATTATTCTATTAATGAAAAGAGATATAAAGCTACAATCTTATATCATTAAGATATGTAATGTTAATAATCAATAAGGAGAAATATTTAAATGATTAATTCTAATAACTAATTTAAAAATTATTAAAAATATGTAAATTTATATTAGTTATCAAACATTGTAAACTTTTAATATTTAATAAATTTATTAAATTTTAAATTTTTAAATATGTGAAATTTTTTTTTAAAAGTTAACCAACTTCTCATTTTTTTTTTTTGGTTACTCTCCTCCACTCCACTCTTATTCAAAACTTCAACCCTTCATTTTTTCGGCCACCCTCCTCCACCCCCACTCCCCTATCTCAAAATCTCAACCCCATTTATTCTAACCATCTTCTTCCTCTACTCCACTCTCCAATCTCAAAACTCAAAGGTCCTATTTTTTTTTTTTCAGTCACCTTTCTCCGTCCCACTTCCCCATCTCAAATC
Organism: Spatholobus suberectus; assembly: GCA_004329165.1. Taxonomy (NCBI): domain Eukaryota; kingdom Viridiplantae; phylum Streptophyta; class Magnoliopsida; order Fabales; family Fabaceae; genus Spatholobus; species Spatholobus suberectus. Next base: position 20,760,755 of record CM014733.1, read on the forward strand.
CGAACCCCTATCTTTTTTTACTACTCTCCTTCTCCTTGCTCCCCCATCTCAAAGCCTCAACCTCCCATTTTTTTCCAACCACCCTCTTCCTCCCCACTCTCCCATCTCAAAACTCTAACTCCCATTTTTCTAGTCACTCTCCTCTGCCCATTCTCTCATCTCAAAACTCCAACCTCTTAGTTTTTTCTGATCACCCTCCTCTGCATCACTTCCCCATTTCAAACCCCAACCCCCGTTATTTTTGTTCAACTTCCTCTTCCCTACTTCCTCATTTCAAAATCAAACTCTCATTTTTTAGGTTTGTAAGAGTTTTATTTTTAATTTAATTAAAATAATATGATCTGATTGACTAAATAGAAAATTTTAATTGGTTGTCTGTATAAGACAATTTTATATTAAAAGTGCATAACTATTAAACTCTTTACTTATTTGATAAAAAAATAACAATATTTTCATACTCTTTAAATTGTGAGATGGGTGTAGAAAAGAAAGAGTTTTAAAAAACTGGAAAATATTATATATATGGTGATAGAAAAAGAAGAAATAAAACAAAAAAAGAGAACAAGTATTAAAAAAACTTAAACATATTTTTAATACCTATAAATATGATTAAATTTAGTTTCAATCCTTTAAAAAAATTAGTTTTAATCTTAATAAATTTCAAAATTTTTGAAAATAGTCCTTATCACTAATTAGTATTTAGTGGTAATTTGTCATAATTTAGACATGTGATGTTAATACTTATTTTAATGTGACATATTATGTTCAAATGTATGTCATATTTAGAGGGGTCAAAGTGAGTCAATTTGATTTATTCAACTTCACTCATCACAAATTACTTAAAAAATTAAGGTTAAATTATTCTTTTAGTGTCTCTTTTTATTTAAATTATTCCATTTGGTCCATTTATTTTTAAAATGTTTAATTTGGTCCTCTAATTTTTAAAAAATGTTTAATGTTGTCCTTCCATTTATTTGACAATAACAATGTTAGTGTAGTTGGACATGTGTCCATTTTCACACTTTGACATGTCAGTCTTCTTTAACGTCATTAGTGTCAATTTGGGCGAAATGGTAACATTGAACATTTTTAAAAAATTAAAAGACTTAATTAAATATTTTAAAAATAACGGCACCAAATTGAATAATTTAAATAGAAAGTGAGACCAAAAGAGAAATTTAACCAAAAATTAATTAACTTAATTTGACTTACTTTTTTTAAAGCCAAAAAAAAAAAAATACACAATCTAGCCAATCCACTATGGACTAGTGGGTTAGCTCATGAGTTGGATTACCAAATTTAAATAAATAAAATTTTTGAAAATGCAAAAAATATAGAAAAATAAAAAAATACAAAAGTTCAACAATATATTAATTCATAATAATAAACTCAAAGAATAAAAAAATAAAATAAGAAAATGTAACTAATCCCGGTGGAAAATGTATTTGATTTCTATTTTAAAATTATTTATCTTATACGATGCATAAGCTAAAATATCTATTTAAATAAAAATGCTGAATCAAACATATTTTTTACAATTTTTTATTTTTGTTGAAATGAAAATAGAAAATTTGATTTCTATTTCTCTATATAAAAAAAAAGGAAATAAGAAACGCAGGCAGCAATTGTAACCAACAAAACACCACTGCGGATTACGTGTCAGCATGTCCGGGTTTATAGAGCCTCGAGAAAATTTCACAGCACGTGATGTTATCAGTGCCGTTGCACCTTAAACCTGGCACGCTTCACTTCCGATCGTTTCCGTTACAACTTCAACTGGTTCGCGCAACCTTTTTCGAAAACCGCAACGAAGCGTTGAAGCTGCATTTCGAATTTCTTTGCAGTTCAAACGTTGACGTCTAGGACCAAGAAAGAAAAAGACAAAGTGTCAATTGTTGCTCATGAAAAAGTCAAAATAGCGTATTTACTTTGCAACTGGCTTATTAATATAGTTTATTATTTTTTTTAGGGTTCTGCGAATCAGTGCCGTGATTAAGAAATCAGTAAATAGATTATTAAAAATTATATTAAAATTACATTGAAGAATTATATGAAAAAACAAGTCATGCACTGAACTTTATACTGTCATCCAATCACAAATCACCATTTATTATAAGTTTATTGACTTTTATAATAAATATTTAAAAGTCATATCAATAGTGATTTCTAATTAGTTGGTAGTATAAAACTACTTTACACTGACAGTACATAATTATTAAACTCAAATTATATTGTTATACTTTTTAATAAAAAAAATTCTAATTTTGATGTTTTAACCAATGTCTTTAAGGCACTAGTTAGTATTTTCTTTTTATTTTATTCTTATTTTGGCCTTGTTGCTAACTGGCATTTGCACATTTATGCCCCTTTAAGCTCCATTTTAGGAGTTATTTTCAAGATGCAGAAGTCTCAGATTGCATTCTTTATTATTTATTTAAAATCTGGCTAGTAAAAGATAAATATGGTTGTGAGGATTATAGGACTAGAGGTCCACCAAAAGACATATTGTTATAAGATAAATTTCATTGTAATTGGTTTGGTAGATGAAAGTAGCTTCGTCAATCCTGTGTTTGAATTAGTTTGGTGGAGATAAATAATTATAGGTTATTAAATTATTTAATAGCATGTGCCAAAAATAAACACTAATTTAATTGTACTTCTTGCCTTTTTATATTATGCACTATGTAGCTGCTTTGCTCTTCGGATCGGTGTTGAGAGAAGCTTGTTTAACAGGACACTTGCTTTAAGTTTAAATGTATCGATTAATTAAGGAAGCTATGACCAGACCACTCAGGTACAATCTATTGTAGCAGTGAGTCAAACTCAACATGTAAAAAGATACCATATGCGTGTATTTTTATTTGGGTATATTAAATGAGATTTATGAGATGAAAAAAAAAATGATGAATTTAAAATTCACATGTCCTGTTTGAAGAAAGAAAGAAATTAATTTGTTTCTTGCCTCTTTTCCTAGGTATGTGTTTTTATGATATGCTTGGTTTAGGAAAGAAAGTGAAAGCAAAGAAAGGGAGAAAAAGAAAAGGAATGAAAAAAATGAGTTTATAAGTTGTTTGATAGAAAATAAGAAAAGAAAAGAAAGTTAAACCTTTTCTTTCATTTTATTTAGTCATATAAAAAGTAAAAGAAATATATATATATATATATATATATGTATATATATATATTATATATATATATAATGACATAAATATTTCTAATAAAAAAAAGAACTATACAAAATAAAGATAAAGTGGTCTTTTTATTTCATAAAACTAACTTCTTATCCTTCCGCATTTGGACGAATTATAAAATATTTGAGTCTCACGTATTTTTTAGTCCTCCCTTTCCTCCTAAAATGAATCCAAGTTGTGAAAGGAACAAATATGTTGGGGGGTCACTAGTGCAAAAAGTAGTTTTTAAAGTAGTTGCAAAAAGTAGTTTCTAAAAAAGGCTTTTTAAATTGTTTTTTCGTAACCCGATCTAAATAAAAAGCGTGGTGGCTCTTTTGTAAATATATGCAACTATTTTAAATCGGTGTCCACATACACATTTAAAAACTGTTTTTTAAATTAGTTATTTGTGTAACCGATTTAAAAAAATTAAAATTGATTACACAAATAATTGATTTGAAAAACAAGTTTTTAAATCAGTTACTTATGTAATCGTGTTAATATCTTATTCAAAATTTCATATACTTGTAAATTAGCTCCCCATTTTCCACCGTGCTCGATCAAATCCTCTTCCAAGAAGCCCCAGCAAGGGATGTCGTTATCATTTTTGAAAGGGGAGGGGGTCGCATTTGAGGTTGTCCATGAGGGCGAGATACTGCTAGGACGTGGCAGGGAAGGGCATGGCAGCGTACAACGTACTTCTTTTCAGTGCGGTGGCACTAGTAGAGCTTTTCCATCTTGTGGCGGCACTAGAGGGTGAACTTGGCAAGGTGAGGTCGTAGCCGCAGCTGGCGGCGAAGATGACGACGACCTCTTCTTGGTAGGCATGGATCTGATGTGTCTTGGTGGATCTAGGGTATGGGTGTGTGGTGTGGGTTTTGGTTGTTCTACTTTTTTCTTTTTACAGATCTAGGACTCTAGCGACAACGTCGAGGTGGTGCACGACCTGTGGCCATACAGCCCACCATGAAAACAAATGTGTAACCCACAATTGCGCCTCCAAATCACTTTTGGCACTCTTTGTTATGAGATCTGCATAAGTTCCATGGCCAGTTTAGGTAAGACAAGTTTTGGAACTAAACTATAACATTGTTAATTTGCTTTTGCTATGTTTCATTACTAAGAATGGTTAGGAGCTTGCAGAGGACACCGCTGCTAACGAAGGCTTTTGCGTTGCTGGGAGCACAAAAGCTAAGCTGCTACACCGAGGTCTCACCGTTGTGCTTTGGGCAAAGCAAGGAAGAGAAGGGGAACGAAGTGAGCTTGTTCAAAATGTTTCCTTCGATTTCGTAGACAATGAAGTGGGGCTTGTTCTACTTTTTGCAAAGTCTTTTTAACTCAGTTCCATAAACAATCAAGTTAAAAAGACTTTTTTAAATCAATTCAAAATCCAATTTAAAAAGCTTTCACATTTTATATCGGTTGTATCTAAAACGATTCATGAACCGATTTAGAATGTCATTTTTAACCGATTTAAAAAGTCTTTTTCGAAGTAGTGGGTTTTCCATCTAACCAATTTCCTTCTTTTGTCTTTCCTTCATTTCAAACAAACTCTTACTATTGTTCTTTCTCCTTTTTCCATTCTCCATTTTGGGCATTGATTATGGGACATCGTGTCCTTTGATCCTAGGTGCATAAGAGCATTTTCAATAAAGATAGTCAAGTGAATTGTTAAACACAATTATTTATAATATTTCACACCTCCCATAATGTTGTTCATTATTACTTTAAGCATTCAAACAACTTTTTTCTCCAATCAAGAAACTTACCAATTTTTTCCTCCACACAATTAACTTTCTATATTATATTATTTTATGTATTAGGTCCTACAAAGTAGAGAGAGCTACGGTTGTTCTCTTAACAACCCATCTTAAAGTGGGTCCCACTATGACTTGCTCTTTAATAGTAATTTTTGTGCACTTGAGTCGCTCAATACATAGTGTCAGACTAGCACTCTTATTAGAGTTGTTATAAGTTCAGTGGACAATATTGTGTTAATCTCAAGAGAGAGTTCTTGGTATCAACTTGACATAGTAGGTTTGCCAATGTCTCAATCGAAATTACAATAGTCGACAATCAATCAAATAATTGGAAAATTAAATAGAGGTGTCACAAAGTTTTTTTATTTCAAGAAAAATTAAAAAAAAAACTTGAAATAAATTTGGTCTATAAATCAAAATCATATTCATGGGTCTGTTTATATATAGGAAAGGATAAAAAATTAATTTTATAGCACCCATAAAACATTTGCTTTAAAGTGGTTATCCTAAGTAATTGTACAAATTCAAATAACCCAAAAATACTTATCAAACTATTTAAAAGAATAAAAATAAATAAAAGATAAGAAATTATGAAAAGTTGATATTAACTTAGCGGATGATGACAATCAACTTTTGTAATTTTTATCAACAATAGAATCCTCGAACTCAATTTAGGGAAAGAGATTAACTTCCTTTAGAGGCCCTTTAACCCTAGGTAACTAGCTAAAATTTTATCAATTTCAATGATTGGTCATGAGAACAAATCATAAACAAGAATGAAAGAAATTGCAAAGAAATGTAAAAGAGAAGAATAAAATAAATTGAAAAGTTAAAATGCCATGACTGAAAACATAAATTGAAAACAAGTAAATGGCATTGAATGTAAATGAAAGCAAATAAAGTGCATGGAATAAAAATGAAAGCTATTAAAGTGCATGAAATGTAAATTGCAAATAAGCTTAAAAGACTTAAATATGTAAAATTGTTGGGAAGTAAATAGGCAAAGAAAATAGATTGCAGGAAATGTAAATGCTAAAAATTAAAGTGCTAAAAAGTAAAGAACTTTAAAAGAAGGAAAAGTAATGAAGAAGAAGAAAAAAAAATACAATAAATAAATAAAGTAAATCAAAAGGGAAAACAATAAAAAAATGTAGTAACGAAATTGTAAAGGAATGAAAATATTGGAATTGAAATGATGGTTGGAATAAAGCAATTAAGAATTTGCTTTAGACACATTTGATTCTTTGAGTGGCAGATGTGTAGGGATTTTTACAAGTTTGAATCGACCAAGTTCCAAACCTTATAACAAGGTACAAACTAGTATTTATAGACAACAAATCCTAACTACTAATAATTTCTACAAGCTTCTCCTACTAACTTCTAGTAATCATCATCATTGATAACTTTTGTCTTTAATCCCTACCATTGATGACATTTCTAGTCTTGATGCTCTCGAAATCTTTATTTTTCCATCATCATCTTATCAAAATAAAACATTATCTTGTCAAAATAAAACATTATTATGACACTTAGTCAAAATAATTTGGGCATTAATAGCGGGCCCTTAGTATTTATCTTTTGATTGAATAGATAAAAGATAAGTACTAGGAGTTTTTAGACTAAAATTAATTCAACCTCAATGCTGGATTTTTAAGTTATTAAAGTGAAATATTGGTCTTTTTTTACCTTTATCTTGGAGGATGATCCAAGTCATTATTGTATCAAAACTAAGATCTCTTTCAACTTTGACAAACCTTTTTTTTTTTTTACTTTGATCAATTTTTTTTTACCTTGATTTTGACCTTTTATTCCTCCAAGTCAAAACCAATTGTTCCTACAAGTCAAATACTTATTTTTTAAATCAAGCAATATCTTTGATAAACCGTCTAGAGATAGACTATAACCAGATCATTCTAAAATGTAAAAAATGTGTTCTGCCCAGTCCCCTTTAGGAGCTATATTCTGGGTTAGCCAAATTAGATTGACCCTAAGTATCTTAGGAATGGTGTCCCCCCATAAACACATATGACAGTTCTTTAACTTCTTTGGGTAGTTGCAACTAGCATCATAAGTAATTGAACAACTAACACCAGAGAATTCTTATTTGATGCTCAGGCTAATGCTGAGGACACAGTGTTCACTCCAATGGTCGGTTCTTATCCAAATATACAATAGGCCATAAGGATTAAATGAGTGACACTTGGTCTTAAACTAAGGAACGAGCTCAAATGCCATGCCCAAAGGGCATATATTGAGGGACCAGCTCAAATATCGAGCTCAAAGGATACACAACCCTCTAGCACTAAGACTAACAGGCAAAAAGACTTGCATTGTCTATAAATAAGGTACCTTGACCTTTAGCCAAAGACTATGTTAGAATATCAAGTCTAACGGTACACTAATCCTCCAAACTTGAGCCTAATAGGCCAAAAAGGCTTGCATTGTCTATAAATAAGGTACCTCGGCCTTTAGCTGAAGGCCATACCTGGATATCGAATAGGTTGAATGGTGATATATTAGGCGGATACCGAGTATTAATTTGAAGTTATTAAAGGGTGATGCTTGGTTATTGACATAAAACATAAGAATCAAGACCTTTGCATTTCCCCAAATGTATTAAATGCGTCTAAGCGAATAATTGCGTCATTCAAATCGATACACCATTGGTGCGCCACATGTCGTACTGCTACTTGCCAGTTTTTGTACCCGCAATGATGACGTCGGGACGTATAGGCGCGTCGCTCCAAACGCAACCATTCGATGCCAGTGCCCTTCGTTTCAATGTGCCCCTTAATGTTTATAAATATTATCCATTTCATACAATTGGGCACCACACTACTCCTCTCTCCCAAAAAAACTGTCTATAGTTGCTTGTTGGAGTTTGGAAAATTTGTGGCAAAGAATGAAGGAGCTTCACCGGAATCTTCAAGAAGTTCTTTAGAAAGGTACGCACCCTCTCTTGTATCCCCTTAAAAAGTTAGTTTTGATTTTGGGGGTGCGAATTTTCTTAGGAGTTTTGTTGGAGTGGATGTTTTTAGATGTCGGGAATTATGGAGGAGATTAATTACAATGAAATTTGTGACTGGGTGAAGTTTGTCGTATTAAAGGTTGAATCACTGTATACGGAATGGGACACTGACTAAACTAAACAGCAATTAGTATTCACTGTTAATGGCCAAGAAGTGGATGTTGTTTGCGAGCCGTGCTTGGTGGGCAAACTAGTCTATTGCGCTCGGTAAGGAGCTGATACTATTTTCATTTTTTTTATGAGACGCTTATAATGAAGATCAGGGCACGATTTCTGTTTACTGAGTTTGAACGTGGTGTTTTGTTGACATTGAATGCCGCCCCCACACAATTACACCTGAACAATGTAACACCTTCTATTTATGCTCATATTATTATATAATAATAATAATATATTATTTATTTTTGAAATTATGAATGGAAGTCTAGATAGAGTTTCGTAAATTTTGAGAGATCCAATTCAATTTGGAATGACAATCTAAATTTGGATTTTTAGAAATTTCTGGAATAAGATTCGAAAAATAGTAATATTAGCTTATTTAGCTCACAGAGGATAAAATAACTAACAACAACATTTTAAAATTTAAGAAAATTATATTTTAGGATTGGAATAATATTAAAAAGGTATTTGAGATATAAAAAATATTTTTTTAAACTTTTTGAATAAAAAGGAAAATAAGTTTCACAAATAAAATGATTAGCAGATAATTTAAAAGTTCAATAAAATTATATTTTAGGCATAGAGATATGCTTATAGCATTATTTTATATTTTTCAAAATTTTTGAAATTTCTTTAAAATTGACCTAGAGTGCTTATGGGTAACTTTTAGAGCACAATTGAAAATATTAAATGGATCCCAAAAATTGCAGGGAAATTATGGAAGCTAATTTAATGATAATAGAATAGTCCTAGATGAAAAATTACATTACTGAGAACTCTTGGGTGTTTTCTAAAATTATTTACAAAATATAGCTCTAATAGCTATAATAAGCAACAAGAAGCAATTTCTTCACTCTTTCTCTCTCTATTCATGTTAACTTTCAACCAAACCATTCACTAAGTTTTGATTTCCATTAGTTATAGATTCTTTTAAGTTAGAAAGAGATAATTATCAAAATTAAGGTTTAAATTAATTAGCTTCTACGAATTTTTTTTGACGACAAATTGATTATGTCACATGATATTTACCAAAGCTTCTTAGACAAGTTATTTCTCACTCTCTTTCTCTACAAACCAACGCCCACCCCTCACCCCTATACATTAACCTTTTATAATTTTCCTCTCCCAAATCACTCTCATCTATCAAGTGTTTGAAGCTAACTTGCACTCATCTCCACTTGAAGTTTTCATTGGAGGCTAGGAGCGAACTACTCTCATCCCTTCTCCTCTTCCTTGCTGTGATTTTCTGTGGTAAGGGGGAATGGTTACTAACGCATCAATGGTAGGGTCACAACGAGAGCGTTTTGAGTTAGGGTTGGGGTCGCGAGTTAGGGAAGAACGAGGAGAACCTCGTTGTCGGCATCGGGAATGAAGGAGTTATGGAGGTTCGAGTTAAGGAGGAGTCGCAAGTTACGGCGGGTCGAAAGCATTTGAAGAAGACCTTAAATTGTAGAGGCGCAAATATAAAACTTTTTGTTTATATATGTTATATTAATAGCCTATGTAAAAAGATGCTTTTTTTATATCGGTTATAAATATAACTGATGTAAAAAAGCATTTTTACATCAGTTATAGATCATTCTCAATTATTTATAAAACTGCTACCGCCTCATTTTTTATATTGATTATGCTATAATCGATGTAAAATCCCGTCATAGATTATTTTTTTTGCACTAGTATTGGTTGCATAGAAAGAAAAAAAATTTATGTATAAAATGACATATAAACATTAAATAAAAAATGAAATGTGATATTAAAAAAGATATTTTAATTTTTCTATAAAAAAGTAACACTTTTCCTTCACCTCTTGTCCAATTTTGGACAGAGTACAAAATGCATGTGGGACCATTTTTAGACTTGTATTTTTTCTTCTGCAGCACTGTGCCAAACGGAGGAAGGACTAAAACAAATGGCCCCTTTCCATTGTCCCACAATCCTTCTTGCCTCATTCCTCAAAACCAAACAAACCGTAAATGAGATGGATGTGAGAGAAAGTGGAGAGAGGGATAACTTCTCTCATTTATATATATAAGAGGATAAGTAAATCAGGAAAAAAACAATAGAATAGAGAAGTTTTTTCTTTTTTTGAAAAATTTTTTTTTTAACAAAGATTCTCTCCGTTACTTTTATGGAAAATGATTATATATCAAATATTGCAATAGAACAAACTATTGGATAATTAACCCCTAGAGACACCCGAGGAACTAGTGTTTTTGGGCCTTGTAATAATCATCGATTTCATATATTCAAGTCCAAGAAGAAATATGATTTTTGGATACAATTTTTCATAGAAAACAGAAAAAGAATCGAAATTGACTTTTCATATAAACTTTTTATAAAAGTTTTTAACTTTTATTAGTTAATTTAATATAATTCCAAAAGAAAGGTGAAGTTTTTAAATATTTACATAAAATTAGGTTAATTTTAATTTCGTAAAAACATTTTAAATTCTTATTTAATCATACCTTTTTTTGAAGAATTATTTAATCAAACGTTGATAAGTTATTTAATAAGTTTAAACAATCAATAATTATAAAAGAAGTTAAATTTATTAAAAATCTATAAATATATCATTAAAAATCAATATAATTTATACCAGTAATGCATCACAAATAAATTCACATAAAAATTGTATAAAATTCTTCTCTTGAGCTTCCTAGGGAGTCTAAATCCAGTCAGAAACGTTAAATTTGATATATAAAATTCGAACGTTAAATTTTAGATAAACCTTTCTACACACTCTTCATTTATTTTCATTTTAAGGCTTAATTGCATTTTTTACCTCTCAAGTTTTATAATTTTGCAAATTTTACTACCTCACAATTTTTTTGCAAATTTTCTCTCCCAATTTTAAATTTTCGCAATTTTACTCTTAAGTAGAAAAATTATCACAATTAAAACATTTTGTGACAATTTTTTCTTTAAACCGCCACAATTAAGATAAATTTTGTAGTGGGTTTTTTTTATTTGTGACAGCTTTTCTATTTAGAGAGATTTGCAAAAAAATGTTCTAGAATGACAAAATTCGTAAAATTATAAAATTTAAAGGACATAAAGTATAATTAAACTTTTATTTTTCCTTCGGACAGCTTCTCGCGACTTATGAAAAGCAACCACAACGTTGTCATTGGCAGAGTTTGACAACCAAAATTGAAAGAAATACGAGGTTACTTGAAAAGCAGAGAACTTAATTGGTGTGTTTTTATGGGATCCGCTTCTTTACCGTTCTACAGCCATAACCAACTGAAATTTTTTCACTTTCACATTTTTCTTATATAAAAATTAAATTATTATTATTATTATTATTATTATTATTATTATTGTTATTATAAATAGAAAGATCTTGGGTTTTCTATATGCCTTGGATTTTTCTTCTTCACCATTACAGCCTCTTCTTCCTCTCTCTCTCTGAAAACCCTAATTCTGGATCTTTCTTTGCCCCCTTTTCTCTCTCAGCTTTTGGCTTCCACAACAGGATCAGGTACACATGGACCTCCTTCATTCTCAATGGTCCCAACTCTCTTTTGATCTTCTATTTTTGTGTTCTTGAATTTGACTCATGTGATATGAAAATTCCATTGATTTTGCATGATTCTGCTGAATCCAGATTTGGGCTGTGTTAGGTTCTTTTTTGTTCTTGATTCATTGCTTTATGGATTGATTCAAATCATTTGGGAATTGGGGTGTTGAAAAAAACCCTGTTGTGCTGCACGGGTAGATAGAATTCAGGTCCTCGATCTTACGATTATGTTGCTGAATTATGCTTCCTTGGTGAGTTTCTTAGTTGCTAGGAATAGTTGGGATTGGTGATGTTTGAGAATTGAGGTTTGCTGCTGTTGTGTTTTGCATTTTTCGTAGATAAATTAATTCTGATGAATGGAATTGTTAGCGGTGCATCTAGTTTTGAGTTTGATTTGTTGTTTTCTTTGTTTCTATTTAGGAATCAAAGTGGTGGAATGGAAGAATTTGATGTTGGGTATGAGTCATATTTCTTCTTCTCATGGAGGGTTCTTAACGATCAAAAATGGTACCAGCTTGGATAGTCTTTGAATTAGTCCATGTTTTATGTAGGTTTTGTTAAGGATCTTGTAGGATTATTAAAATCTTGATATGGTCAGGGATGTGGAATTGGGAAATATTTGATCATTGTAGTAATGATGTGATTGTTAATGGAGTAGCAATTTAGTTCATGTGAAGATTTATTCATTATTTCTGTGTCCTAAATTTGAGTTTACTGGGGGAGCATGGAGAACGTGTGTGATGTCAATCAGTTGGAAACTGATGTTCTTTTGCCACCTCGGAAACGGCTTCTTGCTGGATTGAAGAAACAGGGTTCAGATAGTGATGCTACTGCATCTCCATCTCCATCTCCAGTTGCTGCTTCTTGTGTTACCGATGTTGCTTCCCCCTCATCTTCATCCTTTTCAAGTGAATTTGAAGCCCGACTGAAGCATTTGTTGAGTTGCCATGCAAATAACCCTAACCTTACTCCTGAGGAGGTCGTGGAGGCCTCAAGAGCAGCAGCAATAGCTGCAACTAAAGCTGCAGAGGCTGCAAGAGCAGCAGCTGAAGAAAAGGCTGCAATAGCAGCGAAAGCGATAACTGCAGCCAAGAGTGCTCTAGATTTGGTTGCATCTTTCTCCGAGGAGGCGGTCAGCAAGGAAAAAAATCTGAAGAAGAACAAGTCAAAGAAGCATCTCCCAGTTCAACTGTTGTACAAAAAAAACCAACCAATTGAAAATTGTAGGACAGATGAAGAATTAGCTCGTAAGTTGCATCGAGCCATGAACAGTTCTCCAAGAATCTCTAAGAATTCTCCGAACTCAGACTCGAAAGGTAGTAAACATAAGAAGCCTAGAAGCTCTTCAAGTTTTGAAATAACTGAGGGCTCTGAACCTGGTGTGGCATTTGGACAAGATTGCTTATCTTTGAACAACGAGCATGCAATAGCAAGCAAGATTGATTCTGAAGGATCCATCCAAGAGGTATGCTCAAGTAAGAAAGATAAGAAGGTGGTTAAATATGATAGACCTAGCCAATTAGAGATAGATAACGGCGAAGCAGAGTCGGGCCAGTCAAGAGGGAAAAACTGTGAAGATTCATCTCCCATAGGTAAGAAGAGAGGAAGGGTGAAGCTAAAAAAGTTGCCCTTGAGCATTTGCACCTCGAAAGATAGGGCACAGCCAAAGGAAGAAATAAGAGCCAGAAGTTCTCCATTGACTGGAATGAACACAGGCAATAATCCTATTGATAGTATGCCTTTGTTTACAGTGGAGTCATCCACTGACAGAGTGATGCCTATTGAGGCTACAACAATGTGGAAATGCCAGGACTTCAAGGCACCAGCTTGTATCAAACAAAATAAAGCTGTGCAGTCATAAAATTCATATATTACATTGGGATGACTATGTGCTACTGTGATAGATGTTGATAGCCGAGGTAGGAATCATGATGCTTCCTTTTTACAATATGGAATTTATCTTTTTGTCCATCTTGGGTTTTGTAATGGATTTGCACTGATTAAATGTAAATTTAGATTTTTAGTTGCTTGCAATACTTATTTCAGATTAAAGCTGTGTTACTTTAATTGGCAGGAGAGCTTGAGTTTAGATAGGAGGATGCAATGAATTGAACAGCTATTTCATTGTGCTGCTTATTTCTACTCCTCTATTGTGTTGAAAATAAAAAGAGAAGACCTGTCTTTTTTTTATTTATACTTTCTGCTATGCTGTTTATTTTTCGTATACCCAAATGTATGAATGAATGCTGACAGTGTTTTCCATGTGCTGCTTTAATATTGAAATATGGATATATCTTGGCATTAAAAATTTAGAAGTTGCTCAAAAATATTCCACTTGTTGAATAGGTAAGTTATTACTTTCCTGGCATTAAATAGAGCAAGTTATGACTTAGTTGTTGTAACAATTACTACTCCCTTCATTTCAATTTATTTGTTGTTTAAGATGATAATGTACATAATTTAAGAAAATCATTAATTGTATCAATTACTATGATAGAATAACCTTCTTTAACTAAAATAACTATTAAAAAAGTTAGAGGGTAGTTATGAATTAATTAAGATTTAAGTGATACATCAATAAATATGTGAGTGTTGTGGGAAAAAATAATTAATGTTTTTTTAATTTTTTAAAGTGATAAATATTTTAAAACAAATTAAAACTCTCAATGTGATAGATAATTTGAAATGGAGATTTTGCACAGCAATTATTAATAGGGTGACTGGCATTGATGATCAAGTCCTTTGCACTTTGAGTAGCAGTAGTATGTCTTGACTAAGAATATTGTCCACAGCAGGAATGACAATTCTCATTTTAATTCGTTATGCATTCTAACTTTCATCCAACACCAACCTATCTTTTTCTTTTTGTTCAATCAATATATGTTATAATGATGCATATGGATCTTTATATTTTATACTAGGAAACAATTCTTTACATTGAGTTGGGCTGGCCCAAAGTTTCTTCGGGCTGAAAATTTAATGGCCCAACATAACTTTATACCGAGTCAGTGGGCTAAATCAACCCTAATTAAAATAAACAATAAATAAATTTAAAAATGTTTAATATATAAATTTTTAAAATATATAAATATTCCAAAGAAATATTGTTTTTGTGAACAGCTGATTCATTCATTGAAAATGCCCAAGCACTTACAAAAGCATAGGATGCTCATGAAAGAGCATCACAATATTGCACTACATATAAACAATAATAATTGGACAAGCATGCTCTAGCTAATTAGCTAAACATGTTAGCAATCCTTAGTACCAAAAAACAAGGATTCACATCTTCCTGTTACAAAGAAACTTTAATAGAGCACTGAGCTTTTCTATAAATTTTTTTTATTCTTTCTGGATCAGCACATGCACAGCAGCAACTCCATCTGACGACACAAAACTACTACCACAATGAATCTAGATAAGACAATGCTATGAAAAAGAGCCCATAGAAAGGCAATAGATCTAAGTAGAGCAGAGCTGCTTAAAGTAACTCTAATAGTTTGGGTCTAGTTGCAAAAGTTAGCTCTAATAAATTCAATTCAACAAGAATTATATGATAGAAAATGCGGTAGAGGTAAGGAGGAGGACATCAAAAGCAAAAGGAAATAAAGAGACAGCCAAGATAGAAAAGGGAGATAAAAGAGGTGACTGCAAAATGAGAGAAAAGTAGGGGTAAAGGCAGTGGCAAGAGGAAGAAGAAAAGTGGTGGTCGTGAAGAAGAAAAAGGTGGTGAAAGGGAAAAAAAAAAAAACTCTCACTACAAAGAGAAGAAAGCCCACCTAAAGTTGGGAGAAAGCCTCCTATAAAGGTTAAAAAAAAAAAAAAAAAACCCTCCCATGAAAGGAGGAAGGTCCCCTCACTGCCTTGTTGATGGTTGTCGTAAACCTTTATGCCGCTATCAAATAAAATTAAAATGGTTAATAGGATCAAATTAAATAGGCCTAATTTTTTCTTACCTTTATTTGAAGAGCCCAAATTACTGGCTATTTAGGCATGCCCATCAATTAGGCTTAAATTAATAGCTCTAATTTTAGTGTGTCTCAATTTATATTTAACAATTTAAAATTAATTTTACTCAATTTTAAAACAAATGAGCATTAAATAAATAAATGTGAAAATTTTCTGAAATTCATTCTATTTGTGGAGTCTATTATAGTTGTACCTACATGATAAGCTTAATTTGAGTATTACATTTAGTCTCTGAAATTAAAAATATGAGTAAGTCACTAATTTAGTTCTTAAAATTATAATAGTTAGTCAAATTGATCCCTAAAATTAATAAAATAGTAAAATGGTCTCTAAATCTATACATTATCAATCAATTTAGTTCCTAAAATTGTAATAAATAGTTAAATTGGTACTTGAAATAAATAAAATGGCAGAATGGTCCCTAAAATTGTAATAGTCAATCAAATTGGTCCCTAAAGTTAAAAAGGCTTAATTGCACATTTTGTCCCCTAACTTTCCAAATTTCACAAATTATGGCCCAATTTTTTTTTCTCGCACATTTTGATCCCAAAGTTACATAATTTTGCAAACTTTATCCTAACGTTAAGTATTTAGAAAATGATAAAAAAATGTTAGAGATAGGATTTGAACCCTTACCCTATCTTTCCTTGTTACTACTAAAGCCATTAAGTCATTTGACTTTTTTTTGGTGTGTGTATAATGGTGACAATGATGATGGTTTCATGCAAACTACCCAAATCCCTCCACCACTAGGTCGACCCTAGTGGGTTATAGTCATTTGACTTGTTTAGTTTATATGTATAAAAATATTATATATATATATATATATATATTATTACTGCATTTTGTTAATTGCACTTTTGATCCCCTAAGTGTATGTTAATATTTGTATGAAAAAATGTTAAAAGTTAAGATGATAAATTTATTTATTAAATAGTTTTATTAATTTTAACTATAAAAATTTATTTAATTAGTTATATAAAATTAGTTATTATTTATACATCTTCCACCATTTTATTTGTAGGGTAGTTAGTTAGAAATAAAAATATTTAATAAATACATTTATCATCTTAACTTTTAATATTTTTCATACAATAAATTTAAACATATAGTTGAGAAACCCAATGTATAAGTAATAAATGCAAAAATTGTATATGTGTGTGTGTGTGTGTGTGTGTGTACAAGCTAAACAAGCCAAATGGCTTAGTAGTTTTAGTGGTTATTGAGAAGGAAGGGGTTAAGGGTTCAAATCCTACCTCTAACAATTTTACCACTTTCTAAAGGCTTAATTGCGCATTAGGGGGCAAAATGTGCAAATTTTGAATGTTAGGACAAAATTTGCAAAATTATATAAGTTTAGGGCACAAAAAAACTTTAGAAGCAAAATTTGCAAAATTTTAAAAGTTAGGAGGCAAAAAGAGTAATTAAAGCTTTTTTTATTTTAGAGACTAATTTGACTGACCATTACAATTTCATGGACTAAATTGATTGATAATTTACAACTTAAGGGACTATTTTGCCCCTTTCTTTATTTTAGGGACTAATTTGACTATTCATTACAATTTTAGGGACTAAATTCACTAATAATGTCAATTTTAGGGATCATTTTAGCATTTTATTAATTTTAGAGACCAATTTGACTGACCATTACAATTTTAAGAACTAAATTGGTGATTCACTCTTAAAAATATTGATCAATTTAGTCTTTTTACAAAAATGTTATTTGAACTCTTAAAATTATCGAGTAAATGGCTAATTTGGTCCCTAAAATTGTCACTCACTGTCATTTTAGTCTTTGAATTTAACAAAATTCAAAAATATTTCTGAAACTGTAATTTGTCACTCATTTTAATATTTTCGTTAAGTAAAGTCTGTTATCTTTAACGAAAGTGTCATGTGGCACACCTATATAACACGTGGCACACACGTGGATGACACGTTGCACGCATGTGGGTAACATGTGTCATATGGGTGCCACGTGTCATATGGGTGTAACTCAATGTCACTTTCGTTTTTGAAATTGTAATACGATATCAATTTAGTATTTGAAATTGTAATTTGATGTCACTTTAGTCTTTGAAATTGTAACTTGATGTCACTTAGTCCTTGAAAGTTATTCTAATTTTGTTTTAATTTAAGTAATTGTGACTTGAATTTTTACATGATAAAGTAGATAATTAAGTTAATATTGTAAATAGGAGGACAAATATATTCAAATCATATTATAAAATTGGTATTTAATATTGTAGTTTTTATTTTAAGTATGCTATACCTCCACTTCTAATTCTTAATTTTTTATCCTCTTTTATTCATTTTATTTTTAAAAAATAAAAAATTTTCTAGTTTCTCTACATTTTTATTTTATTTTCATAATTAATTCACTTATCAATTATTTCTTATTTTTCTCTATTCTTAAAAAAATATTATTTTTATTTCTTAAAAATCGTAGTGTTTGCGGTGTTTTAGTTTTGATTTGAATAATTGCATAGTAAAATAAATAGTTAAATTAATATTGTTTATAGGAAGACTAATATATTTAGCAACATACTATAAAAGTGATACTTAATATTCATTCTCATTTTGAGTTTTTCACTATTAATTTTCTATTTTTATATATTTTCTATTTTTGATTTTAAGAGAAATGATACGTTGTTTTGGTGTAGTGCAAGGTGATCTTATTTTGGGGTATAGTTTGACCAAAGTTAACATTTAAACATGGGAGACATACCTTAAATCTAGATTGGGACTTGGGCCTAATCCATAACAATAGCCCCCAACTCGATATGGTTGAGGCTTCAAGTATGTCAAGTTAAAAGTTCAATCTTGAATCTCTCTTTCTTATCCTAAAACAAATTTTTTGGATTCAGGTGTTGTTCTCTTTCACTTGTTTTCATATTCTTCCAATTCTCTTTAAATGGCATACGTGGCATGTCCTAATTGCTTAGTTTCTTATGTAAGTTATGATAACTGCCATTAAGTTTTATGCCTCCCTTTCAAAATTTCATTTCACCTTTTCTCTTCCTTCAAAGGTTGTTTTTCCCTTGCGTTTTTCCTTTATAAATTGCATTTAACACTTGATACTATTCACTTTTTCTCTTCTGTTTTTTTTCTTCTTTTGTAACTTCCAACAATGATAAGCTTCATTTGCCATCTTTTCAAATCAAGTTTTCGACTTTTTTACTTCTGGGTATTTTTCTTTTTTTCATCTTTATTGTTTACTTCCTTTTCTAGTAGTTACAGTACTAGGGCATTCCCTTTTTTTAAAAAAAAAATCTATATTTTTGTTGTTTGTTATTCTTTAGAAATGCCCTAGATAAAACTGTTGTTTTCTTTCTACTTTTCTTCTTAATTTTTATCATCCTTAACTCTTTGTAAAATAACTATGAAGAAAACGAAGAAAAGTTTTACCACACCTATAAGTTTAGACCAATATGCTTGGGTAGATCAAGAAATACTTGGTACTCTTACGTGCTTCTCCATATATCACCACAATCATCTTAGGGAAGTAATAGTTTTGACTTCAGATCTTGAAGAAAAGGATAAGTATCTTTTAGAAGTTCTTTAACCTAACAATCAAGTCTGAGTTATCTGAAACTTCTAGTTCTTCTTTTACTTATGTATATGATTATACATTTACTATCTTGGGATTCTAAATTCCTTTTACTGAATTCAAACTTCGTGCCCTTCGGAGACTTTTAGTTGCTTCATCTTAACTTCACCCTAATTAATAGGGTTTCATCAAATGTTTCCAATTATTATGTTGATATTTTGGTGAAACTCTTTTTTCTCATCTTTTCTTTAATTTGTTTAGTGTTCATCAACTTGAATGATCGAACTTTAGTTCTTAGGTTGATATTAAGTGTATCTTTGATCCTCAAATCTTATATCCCTTTTCTGAATCTTATGCTAAAGAAGGCATTCTTTTCACCAAAGAATTTTATAAGATCATTCCATCTTCTAAGAAAATTACATCATTTTGAATTGATTCCACAAACCAAAATGATCCTTTTCATTTTCCTATCTATTAGAACCAGAATCATAACAATATCCTTGCCTCTTTTTTTTCATAACTCCTAAATGAGACCTAGGTTCGACTGAAGTTTATTTAAAACTTTTATTAAAGGGTGGTCTTTTCATTAGATTTTCCATTTGATTGTCAAGCTATAATTAATGTTTTCCTTGACATGTTGGGGTACTATTATAGGTAGCCATACTTGCAATTTCTTTCATCACATATTTTCTTCTTCATTTATGCCATCTAAATTCCTTTATTTTTCGTAGATACCAACCTAGCAAGCATGTCTTTACAACATTGGTTGTTGACTGAGGCCACTTTAGCTACTTCATAGGAGCCACCAATCATGCCTTTGTAATCTTTACCATCTACTAGGAAATATGCAAGGTTTGAAGAGAAAATCTCTGTAATGACTTACAATCACTATAGACCAACTTAACAATGTTTGTGAAAAGATTCAATTTTAAATTCAAAACTCTTTGTTATTTTGTTTATGAAAATGCATGTACTCATAAGACTAGTCAACAATAACATTTATCATTCAAAATTAGAGATTAACATACATATACAACTACTAAGAATATCCATGCATCACATATATGTGTGTGTGTGTGTGGGAGAGAGAGAGAGAGAAATATAACCAGTATGCCTTATGGCATTACAACCCATATACAAAAATATCAATTGTATCTCAAAAAGGGTGAGGAGGTGTGTGCCAATATAGGTGTACCCATCAATAAGTACATATCAACAAAAAAGGAGAGAGGATATACATACACTACTCATTCCTTAGTTGGCCACCTTTCTACATGTTACAATCTACTACTAAGGTAGGACAGTAAGGAAAGGTAGACAGAGCATCCTCATCCTATCCCTATCCTCCACCAAAGCCCTTTATAACACGAGAACCTCCACGGGGATGAACGTTAATGAGAAGAGGCATGACCCACAACTCTTGGAGGATGAGGTGGAGCACAACATGCCTCCTCCATAAACTCACTAAAATCCACAGATACTGATACAAAGACTAAAGTCATAATGACCCATCAGGAACATAATGAATCACTAAGAATCAATCAAAATGAGCCTCTCGAGTCCCCAATCTAGCTACTATCCTTTTCTACACTCGAAGAATGCAAAAACTAGTCCAATACTAAAGTTTAGGGTATCAGTGACTGGCCATCTACTCTCGTGACAACGTCACGCTCATCATAGTCAAACAAACACATAGGCAAAAAGCGCAAGGATAAGCTTATGAGATTTAACATACAATAAATTGCATACATGTTTAACAATAACATTCACACCAATTTGCACTTTCGCAAAAGTATATAACAGTAGCATACAACATTTCATACAAACATCACATCAATCATGCTCAAGATGCTAGATAGTATTAATTTAGTCATGCAATGCAAGAAGACTCAACTTAATGGAGATTTTCTCCAATCAAGTGATTAGCACTAACATGTCCCTTAACATGGTACCACAATAAGGGACCTCTCGAATCCAAAACCAGTACGTACTATAAACCATTGGGGGACACTGTTGTAATGTTGTGATTTTCTTCTTTGTGATTAATTAAGTGATTGAAGATAATTGCAAGAGAAATTAATTAAATTTCCATGAAAAGGTATAACTAAATTGGTGTTCGCATGTTTTTTAGTAAGAGTCTCAGTACAAAAAGTCTACTAGAGTAAGCCGTGTTGTATTAGTGTAAGTGCAAACTACGGGAGTAAGTGACCAAGCAGATGTGTACCTTGAATTAGAAACAAAGCGTCATTGACGGGTTTCCTTATATAATTAGCATGTAAATCGAGAATAATCACCTGACAACTTATTATTTTTGGTGAAAAGCGCAACGTACCATTTAAAGTAAACTAGTTTACCACTTATAAAATGAAATTCAAAAAGCAAACTACACAAAAATGGTAAGATAACTTCAACCACCTTTATTCCAATATTAGTAAAAGCACGATTTCCATTTTTAATGAAACCACTTTTAACCACTAGGCTAAACCTCATTTTAGCTTATCTAAAAGCATATAGCTTCTAAAAATTGAAGCAATTAACCTTCCTTCCAATTGCATTTTCATGGAACACTTGGAGCTCACCATTCTAACCTCATTTTCTCACCTTTAACTTGCAAAATAACCAAGTTAGGAAAGCTTACTCCTTGTTAATGTTTCTATACTCAAACATGTTGTATGATACCTATGATATACTTAGTAAAGTGTAGAATATCTTGCTATCACTTCAAATTGCATGAAAGTTGAAAAGTTGTTTTGCTTTGAGTTTTGTGCAAAATATGTAAACTATGATTCTGTGATATTTTGATGCATGACATGAATAGTATATATATATATATACACATATATATAGTACATACATATGTACACATATGTACATATATATGTACTATATATATATATATATTATGTATATATCTACATATTTATATGTATGTATATGTGTGTGTGTGTGTGTGTGTGGAATTTGTTAATGTACACTCACTTATTTTTCAATTAGAGTACATTAGCAAGCTATATCATAGGTGTATTTTAGGATACATTGTAGTTATAGCTTGTTAATGTACTCCAATTAAAAAGTAAGTGTGTGTACATTAGAAAACCTCACTAGCATTTGCTGACGCACACCCAATTATTTTTAAGTTAGAGTACGTTAGCAAATTACACTATGGTGTATTTTAAAATACATTGTAGTTATAACTTGCTAATGTACTCTAACTAAAAAACAAGTGCATGTACGTTAGCAATCGCTCTCTTTCTCTCTATACACACACACACACACACACACCCAATGATGTTCTAGGTTGTTTTGATGATCTAATATGTTATTTTGATGCAAAGAAGCAAATATCATGATTCTAGCATGGAGTTTTTAACCTCCAACACTAAGCGCAAATGCATCGCGCTAAGTGTTGATAATGTTCTGGGTTTTTGTTGAAGGCGCGCTAAGCGTGATGACTGTTGAATATGGGCTAAGTGCGACAAATGCACGCTAAGTATCATGTGAAAATCTGGAAAACATTACGAACCCTAGTATGATCGATGCTAAGTGTCGTAAAGGTGTGCTAAGTGCAAATAATGTGGACTTAGAACATGTATGAAACTTTATGGTGGCACAATAAGCATAGAAATGTGACGCTAAGTGCCATAACTTAAATTTTGATAGAATAATATGCTTACCTTACTAAGCGTGTAAGATTCACACTAAGCGCCACTTGAAAGCTTGATAGGATTAACTCTTTATAGTTAACATGATAAGCGTGGGAACGTTCGCGCTAAGCATCTGTAGAACTTGAGAATGATATAATTCGTAACATGTAGTGTGTTAAGCACTACAAGGTCGCACCAAGCATGACACCCTCACATTCCTAAAACACAATGAAATACAAGAAGTTAGGAGTAAAGCCCTAAATAATGATCTTTTATCTTCCCTAAGGAACCTTAAGAAGATTAGTACCTAACATGATTATTAGAAAACATATAAAAACCATGAATGAAAAGACAAGTTGAACCTAAAGAATAATAAGATTGAAAGTGAAACCTTAAAGTCTATTCATAAACAGTAATAACATGGGTTATCTGTCGATTAACGAATGACAATTAAAACATGGAAACATTTGTTGATGGTAGGAGTTGTTGATGAAATTCCTACGTAGTAGAGGTTGGTTGTTAGGACCTCTACAAAGATGTTGTTAATGATGCTTAGGACATTGAGATTGGCCATAGTTAAGATGGCGGGTGCGAAGTTGTCGTATCTAAAACCACAAGGGTACTTAAGTACAACCATGTTGACATATTGGTTGAGATTATTGTTAAGAATGTTGATGTTGATGTTGTATGCATATATTCATATATGAGTCCACAGTTGTAGTTGTGGTGTGGGTAGGCATGTGACTTGGGGTTGCTTGGTAGGACCTTCAACCTGGTGTTAGAGAGTTGGCGGGATTGTGTGATGGGCCTTGAGGATAGACGGGAAAATCCCACACGAGGTTATGGTCCTTGCAAGCCTGGTGTTGTGGTTTGCCATTACCTATGTATATCTATCTTGACAAATCATTACTACATCTCCATAGATCAGTTGTATGGTGTGCCCTAATGGTTTATGGCACGTGCCTTGTTAAGGATCTAAATGGTTTATTGTTGTTGCACCATGCTAAGGGAAGTGTCCATGTTGGTCACTCAAACAATTGAAAAGTCTCCATGGAGTGAGTCTGCATGCATTGCGCAAATGATGTCATGTTGTCTGTATGATATTCTGATGAATTGGTATTTGACAATGAATATTATTGATTATTATTATGATTAAACTATGATAGAGATTATGATACTTAATTATGTATGTATTAGTTAAATTTTTGTGAGCTTTCCCTTACACTGCTTGTGTGAGTTGTGACTGTGATGATCACGACATGTTTGCGGGAGTAGATGCCGAGGTTACCAAGGACGTTGAGACCTATGTGGATACCCAACGGTCATGTGTGCATGGGCCCTTACTGCATTGACTTTCAAGAGACTGTTGTAGGAGACGATGACAGTTGGAGGATAGACCGTGAACTTCAGAGGGTTTGTTATACGGGAGAGCTTACTCTTTGCTATGCCCCAATGGGTTCACAGTTTTTTCTCTTGTGTTGCATACCCTACTACAATTTTGGCTATCTATCCAGGAGATGTGGAGAGCACCCATTCACACCACCTGACCTCGTATGCGTGCTATTGAGTATCAACATTTGTTTCACTAAGGACCCTATCCCTAAGGGACTTTTGATGCTGCTAAGGAGCAACATGCTAATGCTCCTCCTATCATTCCTTCTTCTTAAATGTAGGGTTTAATCATATGAATAGCTAAGATGTGTGTGATTAGTTTCCCACTCCCCTTTTGATGCATTTTTGTTGATGGGTATATGTGTGGAGGACACACCACCTTTTGAAATACTCTGATATTATGGATTGTAGTGTCATAAGGCATAATGTTTATATTTTGGATGACTTATGATGTATGCATGTATATTCAATATGCCTCAATGTTTATCACTAAATCCTTGCATGTGGAGTTTTCGTATATGAATGTATGATGAATGCAAAAAATTTACATGTCTTTTCATAAATAAACTAATAAAAGAGTTTACTAAAATTGAACCCTTTCGTGATATAGTTGTTTGGTGTCATGTAGCGACAACAGGTCGTTACAACCATTATTTGATATGTGGAAATGTAGTAGTTGTTTGTCAAGATAGATAAATATGGGTAGTGGCTCAACACGGTACAAGGCATGCATTAACCTTGACCTCAATGTGTACTATGCCTATCTACCTATCCTTAAGGTCCATCGATAGCTACCCCATCAACCTTTCCAGAACTAGGTTGAGGACTTCTCCCAACCCATCAACTTACATGCATGCTTACACCACAGTTGCAACTGTGGACTTATGTATAAATGTTTCCAACAACAACCAATGCTTAATTGTTTAAGTATTTCTCTGATTTAACGTCACACTAAAGATTCCATCAATTGCCTTTATAAATAAGTCATAGAGGTCCTAACAACCAACCTCTGCCAACTAAGGTCCCCACTAGGCAACCACTACTAAATAACAGGATTTCTCCTCAGATTTAATGCTTTATGTCAAAGCTGAATAACATACATTATACGTTTTGTGAAGAAATTTGAATTAATTCTGCTTGAATCTTTTTAGAAAATTTTAAATTTAATTAATTATCCTTTTTATCCCATGATTCTTTGAAAACAAAATAATATAATTATTAATTGGGAAAAAGTGTGAATATACTAAAGGCTATTGTTTTCCTCCAAAAGCCATTTAATTCAAATTTTTATAATAAAATTCAAAATAATTAAATAATTTTTTTAAATATTTAATTTTATGCTTAGAAATTAGTTTTAAACACTTAGGAATTTTTCTAGAATTTTTATAAATACATTATATGTTTTAATTAAACTAGTTTTATAAATTGCATACACATGCATTTAGAACCCTTCATTGCATTATGGCTATAGTTAGTGGATTTGTTCCCTAACTATCCTTAAAGGGTTTGACACATTCAAGGCTTCTAAGGGCTAAGGCAATTCCGAGTAAACACCGAGGCCATAAAATAGCTACTATGAGATTAATCTATTAATCTCATTAGAACCTTAAACCTCCACATAAACCATAATCTCACACTCTATAAAATGAAATCCAAAACACAATCCTACCAACATTAGCTTAAGACTCATAAACACGCAAATATACTACCCAAAACCTATGTAGCTACACTAAAACGCTATTACAACCCCTATCCTCCTTATTCTGGAGCCAAATTCCCCTCTCCCTTCACCTTAATAACACAAGAACACCTTTTTTTTCACTTAAGTTGCACAAGATCCCCACCATTCCTTATTAAGTCTTGTGTAAGCCAAACCCCCTTGAGCTCTCACCCTTCTTGCCTCCCTTCCTCTCTCGGTGCTTGTAACACCTTAAGGGATATTACCGTAACTAGGTCTAGATTTCTAAGAACAAAACAAAAAACAAACTTAAAAAGGTAGAAACAACATGCAAATGCTACTCATAAATATAATTACATTTTATATACGAACAATATAATAAAAAAAATACATGTCTAATACAACTCATCTATCACCCGAAGGTGTCGTACAGAATATAAAGAAGAATACAAAAACACAACATAACTAGGCTATGTCTTCTTGCACGTGACTCAAAGCTCCATACGCATATGTCTTCACTTGTATCCTGAAAAAGGAGAAACTTAAAGGAGTAAGACATAATGTTTTAGTGAGTGCTTTAAGGGTTCTACGGCTAGGTCAAACTCTTCTACTTGGACAACCTTAATCACTTATCTCTCATGGCTTTAGCCTCACTAGGTCTTTCATAATTCTTCATACCTATGGTCTAGTCTACACCTTTCAACAATCAATACTTCCTATTAACTCCTCTCTCATTCTCATAACTGTTATACAAGCTTACTATCTCATTCTTAACATAAGAACTCATCCTCATTAGTTATATTTTCTTACCGAAAACCTTCTATAGTATTTAAATCCTTTGTGTTTAGATTTTACTCTTCTTTCTTTTGATATTCAAAGTTGTCTCTAGGGATCAAGTCTAAGGCTACAAACATTTTAAAATACCCTTGACACTCCCTTAACACTCACCTTAATACTCTCATTTTGTTTTCTCTTACTTGTCTTATACCTTTCTATTACGTTATGTGGGAATTCACCGTTTCTCTATCTCATTCACAACTATTATTATACAACTATAACCCTTATAACACCATCTAGGGTCTAGCCTCTCACATATCCATAAGCTAGCAAGACAATCCTAATTACAAGCATACATTTATTTCACATCCTTTGCCTATTTACTAGACATACACCACATTTTGTTTTATGAAATAGGAACAACAGACGTGCATAATATGATCGCATATCCATAACTTTGACATTTCATCACAAGAAACAATTACATTTTCACACGTGTACACTACATCAATTGCTCATGAAGAAGGTCACACAGACTTCACTTAGTTACAACGTAGCACAGTTCAACATATCACACTACAACAAGATGCATATGCATACTATGTTCCTAAACCACTACTCATGCACATGTGGTACCAACTTAATTTTTTCAGAAAATAGACTAAGAGTAAATGCATGGCCATAAAAAGCGTCATCGGTACCGATGCCTTCGGCTTTCGCACCCTCAAATAGTACGATATCCTCCGACGACTAGTCAGGGTTACCTATTTTTGCTAGTACACCTCGACTCCATGGGATCAGCATGGACCATTGGAGTTTTCCCAACCAGATAACCCCCAAGGCTAGGGTTAGACAACCCATCACGACCTTCCACCAGCCAAGTTCCTACATACTTTCCTCATCACATAACTTAAATGTTATGATGCATGGTCACATACAATGCTTACAGCTTTTCATAGGCTTTTATCATGAAACATTGGCACAATTTCATGTCACACTCAGTTTTCTCAAGACAAATAACAATCACACAATATAAACTCAACAAGGCATAAAAAAGAAGCAATAATGAGTTAAAAACTGCAAAAAGGAGTTCATAGGCGCAAAAACGAAATAGCCAAGGTCGTGTTTGCCCAGCGGGTCACGGTCATACTCACCTCGCCCGATGAGTTTTGTATCCCGCCTGGCGGTTCAGCATGCCCGGCGGGCAATGCCGTCACCCAGCGCCAGTACAGAGTCTAGTTTTCAAAAAAAGTCACCCAGCAGCTATCTAATCCCACTAGGCGTATCCGAGGTATGAATTTTGATTTATTTTTCCTATTGTCTTTGTTTTCTAACTGCTCCAAAATAAATAATTAAATTCTTAATTACTTCTTCTACCTTAATAATTGGTCAATCTAATCTATAAACTCCTCATTCACTCACACCCTTCAAAACCCATCGAATCCCTACACTTAGGCATAAGGAGGGGGAAAAGATAAATAGATAAACAAGTAAACATAAAAGACAAGGAGGGACATGAGGGAGAGCACTCACCTTTTGGGGACACGCAAAGCTGAGTTCTAGAGCTTGAGTTCTCCAGTTCAATTTCCTTTTCTTTCTTCCTTTACTCCTCATTCTCTCTACCTTCTTTCTTCTTCTATTTTGTGACGGCTAAACCTAATTCTCCTTCTCTATTCCCTTCTTATAACATGTGAGTGGGTATGTAGCTTAGTGGGCTTTAGTCCCCTATTGGGCTTTAGATGCTCTTTTGGGTTTTCTTATAACATTCTTACTAATTTCTATCACCAGGGTAATAATAACAATAATACAATAACAACACCATAACACATAATTAATAATAATAATAATAATAATAATAATAACTCTTAAGGCACCTTTTATCTAGTAACACGGGAGAAGAGTCCTACTAAGAGCTACCTCGTGGTTTATTTATAGTACTTGAAATTTGGGGTGTTACAGTACTCCTTCACTCTTCTCCTCTCTTTTCCCCCAAACCATCAAACACCAGCCACACCACCACTATGAACTTGGGAGCCCTCCCTTCCCCTTGTCTTCACCATCTCCATCACCATAAGCCCACCATAGGCCACCACCACGCCACCACCCTTTATGCTGCAACCATTGTAAACAAGCCATCATCGCTAGTCCCCCTCACCACCACGAAGCCACCTTGAACTTGCCACATCCCCACCTTTAAAATTGAGACTGCCACCACTAAATTGTTTGCATGCTAGCTTTTCTGGCTTTCTTCCAAATTCGAGTTGTTCTCAAGCCCGGGGAGGTGCTCAAAGCCCACCAACGAAGCCTGAATCAAGTTGGAAAGTCATTTTGCAAACTAAAGAACCCAAGGTAAGTCTTCGTTATGAAAACCCCTATTTTTTCCTCTTCTTAGGCACATTTTCTAGGCTTTGCATGTGGACCTTTGAACCTCCAAACGCCACATGAAAATGCATTTTTGTGATCTGTAACACCCTAGAGGGTATTACCATAACTAAGTCTAGATTTCTAAGAACAAAAAAGAAAGACTTGAAAACATAGAAACATGTTGAAGCGACTCTTAAATATAATTATATTCGTATAAGAATAATACAATAAAATACCATACATGCCTAATACAACTCATCTATCACCCAAAGGTGTTATACAAAATATACAGAATACAAAAAAACACAATTACATAAACTAGGCTACGTCTTCTTGCATGTGACTCTAAGCTCTATCTGCACATGTCTTCACCTGTATCATGAAAAAGGGGAAACTTAAAGGAGTGAGACATAATGTCTCAGTGAATGCTCTAAGGGTTCTACGACTAGGTCAGACTCTTCTACTCAGACAACCTTCATCACTTATCTCTCATGACTTTAGCCTCACTAGGTCTCTCACTCCCTGTTAATTGCTCTCTCATTCTCACAACTATTATATTGGTTTACTATCTCATTCTTAACCTAAGAACTCATCCTCTTTGTTTATACTTTCTTACCCAAAACCCTTTTTAAAATTTACTCTTCTTCCTTTTAATATTCAAAACTGTCCTCTAGGTCAAGTCTAAGGTTACAAACATCCTAAAATACTCTTATTTTATTCTCTCTTACTTGTCTTATACCTTTCTATTACGCCATGAGGGAATTCACCCTTTCTCTATCTTATTCATAACTATTATTACCCTAACTAGAACCCTCATAACACTATCCTAAGGTCTAGCCTCTCACTTATCCTTAAGGTAACAAACACAATTCCAATTACAAGCATATAATTATTTCACATTCTTTGTCTAGTAACTAGACATATACCTTGTTTTGTTTTATCAAACAGGAACGATACACGTGCAGGATATGATCACATGTCCACAACTTTAACATTTCATCACAAGGCACAATTACATTCTTACATAGAATTCACATAAATAGGGTCACATAGAATTCACATAATTACAACGTAGCACACTCTAACATATCACACTATAACAAGATATATATGCGTGCTATGTTCCTAAACCACTACTCATGCACATGTGGTACCAACCTAAACTTTTCGGAAAGTAGACTAGGAGTAAATGTAGTCCATAAGAAGCGTCATCGGTACCGATGCCTTCGGCTTTTGCACCCTCAACTAGCATGATATCCCTCGGTGACTAGTCAGGGTTACCCAATTTTGTCAGTACGCCCGGCTCCATGGGATCAGTATAGACCATTGGAGTTTTTCCAACCGGATAACCCCCAAGGCTAAGGTTAAACAACCCATTACGGCCTCCACTAGCCAGATTCCTACCTACTTTCCTCATCACATAACTCAAATGTTATGATGCATGATCACATATAATGCTTACAACTTTTCATAGACTTTTATCATGAAACATTGGCACAATTTTATATCACACTCATTTTTTTCAAGGTAAATAACAATCATATATTATAAATTCAAGAAGGCATAAAAGAAACAATTAACAATGAGGTAAAAACTGCAAAACAGAGTTCATAAACACCAAGAACAGAATAGCAAAGGTTGTATCCGCCTAGCAAGACGAAAGTCCCGCCCGGCGGTCCAGCAAACCAGCCTAGCGGGTCCGCGTCAGGACCCAACCTGCCTAGCGGGTGCTGCACCCCGCCCAGCGCATCCTCGGGCTTAGCGTCAATGCAAAATCCAGTTTTTGAAGAAAAGTCGCCCAACAGCTATCTAATCCCGTTGGGCGAATCCGAGGTACTAATTTTAATTTATTTTTCCTATTGTCTTTGGTTTCTAAATGCTCCCAAATAAATAACTAGATTCTTAGTCACTCTTCTACCTTGATAATTGTTTAATCTAATCTATAAATTCCTTACTCCCTTACAATCCCCTCAAAACCCATCAAATCCCTAAATTTAGGTATAAGGAGGGAAAAGATAAATAGATGAACAAGAACAAGGAAGGACACGGGAGAGAGCACTCACCTTTATGGACATGCAAAGCTGAGTTCTAAGGTTTGCGTTCTCCGATTTCTATTCCTCCTTCTTCTCTTCCTTTTCTTCTTCCCTTTTCTCCTCATTCTCTCTACCTTCTTTCTTCTTCTATTTGTGACGGCTAAACCTAATTCTCCTTCTCTATTCCCTTCTTATAACATGTGGGTGGGTATGTGGCTTAGTGGGTTTTAGTCCCCTATTGGGCCCTAGATGCTCTTTTGGGTTGTATGATAATATTCCTACTAATTTATAATACTAAGGTATTAATAACAACAACAACAACAACAAAACAATAATAATAACAAAAACAAAAAACAACAATAATAATAATAACAATAAATATAATAACAACAACACAACACAATAATAATAATAATAACTACTAGAATAATAACAATAAATATAATGTTAATAATAATAGGAATAATAATAATAATAAGAAATATAATAATAATAACTCTTAAGACATCTTTTGTCTAATAACATATGGAAATGTTCTACTAAGAGCTACTTCGTGGTTTATTTCTAGTACTTGAAATTTGGGGTGTTACATGATCTACATATAATGAGATTCATTTTGACAGGTCTTGATTGTCGATTGGACTACAGAGGAAGAAACGACATTGATTGCAAGATCCTCGAGGCAAAGGTACCTATGGTAGACAAAGTAGAGTTAGTTAAGGCATAATGCTCCTAACAACTTATAGCTCCAAGTTGGTGGTTTTACATCATTGCATTTGATTGTTGTATGTTATATTACGATGCTTGTGGATTGACATATGTGGCTACGATGTTGTATGCGTGGGTTAAGTCTTGGGGATTCATAAGGAAATCCCGAAGGGATTTGGTGCTATAAGGTATAGTAACTCTTCAAGTTACTTTATAGGCCACAGAAGAGCCAAGAAATGTAATGTGTTAATCAATGTTGTCGTTGAATTTATGATTAGATCTTCCTGATTTTGTGGAAGGTCATGTGGTATATCCTTAAGGAACCAAATTCTAATTTTTGGTGGTGTTGTAGTTTCGGGTGTCTTCTTTCAAACCCAAGTGGTTCGTTTTTTTTTTCAAGGTTCCTAAAATATTTGTTGAATATTTTGGCAAGGTAGGTTTAGTTTGTGATGGTGCAGTGTAGTTGTAGGTTTATAGAATATTTAAGTCTAGTTAAGTTGGCTAGGGTGCCAAATCTATGGTGGGAGTGTTCCCTATGTGTCTATGTATATGAGATGGGTTTGGATGTGTCCCTGGCTATGTGTGAAGTGATTTTGAAGAGTGGTGGGCTTTTCTCTTAAAAATCCATCTCCACTCCTCTCATCTTGACATTAATAAAAGGGAAAGACGTAATGAATTCATCATGCATCATGACATTGTCGGGAAGGAAAGTCCTTTGGACTTATAAGCCCAAAGGGCAAAATGCCTCGTACACAAGTGGTTGTCCTACAAGGACTATTTTGTTCACATTTGATGGTTAATGATGGAAACACCTATAAGGTGGAAATGCTTCGTACGGAGTGGTAAAATGCCTGGTACAGGGTGGTTGGCACTAGATTATTGATAGAAATAGGTACCCATCATGCATCATGAGCACTAATGAAAGAGTAAGGAAGGATTGACTAGTCGGCCATGCATATTGCATGCATTTTATTTGTTTATCCAATGAATTTGGGTGTTGTGAATGTGCTCGTGGTATGGTGTTTCTTTGTATGTGATTATTTGATGGCTAAGTGATTGTGGTTATACATGTTGTGTACTATGACTGTGATGTGATTAATGTGTATGCTGGATATGATGGATGGCAAATGAAATGATGGGACTATGTGTCTTTTACGCTAACATGTGGTTCTCTTTATTTCTAGATGAGTTATTGTAGTTGTAGTGCTACCTAGGTTGTTTTATGTTGTATGTATCTGTGAATGGGTCACTGCCAATGAGGTGGCACACCCTTTAAGCCCATTATGTGTGTTGGATGTATTTATGTGGGTCCTTGCCAATGATTAGTGGCATACCCTTGAGCTTGTAGGCTCCTTGTTATGCTTGTCTAGGTCTATTATCTCACCTGTTTGCTTTTGTTTTGGTTTTTGGCTGTGACCCACCTTATGATCAAAAAATGTATGGATGGAAGGAGCTTCATGTGGATTACACTCAGCGATGGCAAGTGGACAGAGCATGAGGAGCAGCTTGACGGGGTAAACTACTAGATGGGAGGGTTACCTTCTTGACAACAACAACCCTAACTAGGTGATGCTAGTGGTGCATGACGTGTATCTGTCAATGTTAGTGGATTGGAGGACATACCAATTTAGAGCCCTTACTCCCTCCTCTTCAATCGCGTCTGCAGCTTTTGCTTTGAAGGAATTAATGGCTAGGGAG
The DNA here is from genome assembly GCA_004329165.1 of Spatholobus suberectus. Taxonomy (NCBI): domain Eukaryota; kingdom Viridiplantae; phylum Streptophyta; class Magnoliopsida; order Fabales; family Fabaceae; genus Spatholobus; species Spatholobus suberectus. The sequence goes on from CM014733.1 coordinate 20,794,205, forward strand.
TGGAGGAGAGTTATTGTGGTCCCTATAATTGCTACTAGAGTAAAGGGGCGTAGGAAAGGCCATGGTTAGGAAAGGCAACAGGGTCCTCCAACCATTAGGCCTTTGAGCGATAGGACTAGTATGACTGCCAAGAATGTTGCGCCTCCGCGTATGCCTACCTTTTCGTGGACAGCTAGATCCTCAAGAGCCCCTTAGGACATCGTGGAGTATGTAGCCCAAATGGGTATAAATAGAGAGAGTAGTGAGGATGGTAGGGACTCCCCTAATGACTCCCTAGTTGACAGTGACCCTAGTTTGTCTTATCATGCGGGTAAGAGTGGTTACACCCTTAGCCAATAAAGCTAGTTTCAGGGATAGTCTATGGTGTCCATGGGCCTTGGAGCTATGTTGTTAGTTAGGGATTAGTAGTTTCTAATTTCATTTGGTGGTTTGTAAACTATTTATAACATGTTTTATTTGGTATTGTAAACGTAATAATTATTTGTTTTAAGATATGCATGGAACCCTTTATGATTGGCACTTAAGATTTATGTATTCCCAATGCTAATACCCTGTATACACTGTTATCAGGTACTGACGAGCAATAGCATTTACTTAAATTATTTTCATTTATGTTTTGATTTTGAGTTATGCACTTATTGGCTTGTCTAGGCTGTTTTATAATTGTGTATTCATATATAAAAACTACCTATTAGGTACTTATAAATGCAGTCACTCTAAGTGGCCAATTTCTTTTACTTTTTCCCATATGAGGGTATTATGTGATGTTATTTAACACAAGTTCCATATCTTATGAAGTTTGCTCACAGATTTATATTTAAAAGCTAAAAATTTTCCCGCTTTTTTACTAAAATTTATTAAAAAAAGTTATGTTTTTGCAGACTTAAATGAATATTAGTTAAATTCTAATCCCAACTAGCTAGGTCCCTACACTTGAGAAAAGAAAGAATATAAGGCTAAAAATTTAACTTTTTCAGACCTAGTTTCAAACACAATTTCAGACACTTAAACAAATTTTGTTAAAAACAAATCATATACCATTTTCAAGGTTTAAAAGTCTATTTTCTACATTGCTACTTGACTATTAATTCCCCAAACTACCTGACTATTTACTCACTTTTACAATGAAATCCTATGTTGCTAGCTTACAATACAACCTTAGTTTTAGTAGAATTCTCTACAAAAACTCAAGCAGAAAAATCAAACATATTAATTAAATTAAGTTTTTCACAGGAATAAATTTAATTTTCTCTTTTAATTATTTTCAATCACTTAATCATAAATTATGAAAAGCATTATCTTTCAATCTCCTTCTCATTGAAGCCACAAATATTCTTATCATTCTCATAAGAAGAAGACAAAATGACTTTTGCTACTAACAAGCATCTGCCAAAGGTGTCGATGCCATTGCTGTTAATGTTGACATTGAAGGAGAGTCTGATGTTGACTTTCGATGTCCTCCTTGTAAGACCTGTTTTTATAATATATGAAAAAGTGGTTGATAATCTAAAAAGAGAAATTAAATTTAAATTTAGTTAAAGTGAACAATTAAAAGTAGTTGCTTGTTGTGTAAATTTCTATAGAGTTTTTTTTTGCAAAAATTAAGCTTGTTCGGATTTCAACAATGAAGAGGTACACTATAAAGGCTGGCAGTGTAAGACTTGCAACATGTTGATCCATAATTAAGTGAATGAATAATTAGGAAGAGGAATTAAATTTAGGTTCCATTAAAAAACAAATAATTAAAAATACTGTCTGTTCTTGTTTGAATTTTTGTAGAGATTACTGGGAAAATCCAATCTATGATAATACCTACTGAGCAAGGATTTATCTGTAAAGTTGATGAGTAGTATGAGATCATAGAATTTAATCTTAATTAATTATTAATTATGATTAGATTCTATTTGGTTTGATAGCTTTCCTTATCTAAAGATTTAGAACATTGGGTTTGATCTTGTTTCTGCTTGAGACCGATTATCGAGAAACCTATTAGATAAAGAGAGCTGACTATCTGACTGCTATAGAGGCAGATCAAATATACCCTGAGATATATTAGTGAGTCACAAACTCATTAATATTTTAATTTCAATTGAATTATCTTAATTAGTTTGAATGTCGAAAAACCCAAAACCTAATTTACCAATTTCGGTATTTGACTGTATTATCTCTATCAGTATAAGAAATTAAAATTTCTTTTGTTTAATCTTATAACTATTTGTCCTAACCTAACTAAACTAGATGACCAATTTGTTTTTCCTAAGCAAACTAACTAGTTACATTTTAACTAAGTGTTAAGTCACAAAGTACCTATATTAAATCAAATCACTCTTACAAAATGTACCCTAATGGTACTTAAACCATAAAACCACCCATGGTTTTGGCAAAGTGGTCATCCAATTCTCCATGTTGGAGAAGTTGGAAATTGATTTTCATTTTTACATTAAAATCCTACCCATTTGTCTATTAAATTTTTGCCCCTCATTTGTTACTTAAGTTAAACTTAGAGCAAAATTTTAAAATCCATTCCTCCTTAAAAGCCCATAGCCCTTGACCTAGGAGTTTTTACCACTCTCACTCTCAAATTTTCTCTAAGTATTAGAAGTATGTTAGAAGAGTAGAAAAGTTTTAAGCCTTGGTAAGTCTCCATCTTCTTCATCCTTTCTTCTTTCCCCCTTCCATTTTCTTCTTAGATCCTTGAGTTCTAAAAATGTTTTCCTTACTTCCTTTGGCTCAAGAATTGACCTAAGGTTATTTTGGTATCTTGGGTTGTCCATTTGTGATCATTATTGAAGCTTGTGCAAGCCAAATTTCAAAGAGAACCCTCTATCTTGTCATTTTCTTCTCAAAGGCCCTGTTTTGTTGAATCTTTGGAGACAAGGAAAACTATCCCTTTTTGTGTGATCTTGGTATAATGCTACTATTTTTGGTGTGTTTGATGACTTATAAATTTCGTTGGTATTTTAAAAGTTGTTAACTTGATGAAAGCAAACATTTTTGCGAAGGTATGTGTAACATTCCCAAAATAGGCTAATACTAATTATGTTAAAAATAAATAAATCAAATGTTTTATGATTGTTTTATGAGTGCTTTGTATTATGTAGAACTTGTCCTATTTTATGATGTAGTAATGGGCTAGAATTAGATTAAAGGAGAGAAGGGTCCTTAAGGCCCAATAAGGCCTCCCCACCCTTCTAAGACCCCAAACCACCACCCACCCACCCACCCACCCACCCCCCCACACACACACACACATTTTACCCTTAGGTGAAAAAGAAAGAAGAGAAAGAAGAAGGGAAAGAGGAGGAGGAAGAGGAGGAGGAGGAGAAGGAGGAAGAGCAAAGGACAATCATCCACTCAACCATTCTTGAAACTTATTGTGAGTGCTTCATCTTTGTCTTCTACCCCTTTTCCCCCTTGATCATGTGGTTTTGTGATTGGATTTTGGGTTTTGAGTTTTGAACCCTAACAAAGGGGATTTTAGGATTTGTCATAGTTTTGCATGATTGATGAGTTGTTTGATGTTGGGCTAAGGTTTAGAGGCATTTAGAATCAATTTTGAACCATTTATGATGAATTTGAATCAATATCTGTGTATGATGAGTCTCCTTCGGAGGAAAGAGGTTAATACACCCTCTAGATACTAAAAAGTGTGATTAAAGGGTTTTGATGAAAAGGTCCTTTGGACCCGAGGGGGATATAAATATGAGGTCATGATATATCTATTTTTTAATGAAAGAAAAGCATGCATAAAACTGAAGTGCCCTCTTTGGGCGAATGGGCAGGTTCCGTCACTTCTCATTCCCCAAAGGCTAGTGGATAAACCCCTCGGACCGGAAGGGTATATAAGTAAGAGGTCACGGCATAGGGACAAGGAGGACGCTCCTTGAAAGTTTAAGCTCAACACTTTGCTACAGGAAGGAAAAAAGTAAATATAAAAGGCTAGGCATGTGAATGAATGTTATGAAAAGTTTATGTTTTGAAGTTCAGTAATTGATGTTTATTGTGACCTATGCATTCAAAAGGTTCATACATTATATTGCATGTATTTAGCACTCATTGCGACATTATCTCATTAGTTTATCTTCATGTTCTAGATTGACAGGTAAGGATTGTTGGCGCTTGGCCTTGAAGACTTCATGTCTTGGGTGATTGATGTATAGATAGATTATAGAATATTCTTTTGAAAGATGATGATAAATGGATGTAATATTTTGTATAGTAATCCCCTGAGTAAGAGGAATCTCTCTTATATGTATGTAATTATGTTACTTGAGAAGCATGTATGACCCGGAATAGTAAATTTCTTGAGTAATGACATCACATATTATGATATTTGTACATGTATGTCCCCGTTATCCCCATTCTGATGATTAAGATGTATAAACTTAAGGTAATACCTCTTAGGGTCTTACATTTTGGTATTAGAGCAGTTCAATCCTTTGATTGTGGATAATGCGTGTTAGTCTCAGTAGTTAGCTTGTCTTGTTTTGTTCTTGCCCTGAGTTCTACCTTACTTGTTTACTATGTATTAAGCCTAATCAACTCAATATGTGGTGCAATATAAGTGGAGAAGATGGCGGGAAGAGGAAGACCACCCTAATACCCACGTACCCCTAAAATTGTAGCCGTTGAGATGATGGCTAATGCCATGAAAGAACAAACAGTAGCAACCACCAATCTCATCAACCAGGTGTTAAGGGTATCTCCAAGAGGTTCTATTGACACCACTAACATCGGGACTAGAGTCCAAAACTTAGGATTCTCTAAGTTTAGCAAAAACCTTCCTCCATCTTTCAAGGGGGAATATGACCCCTTAGTTGTTGAATCTTGGCTTCTTGAAATGGAGAAGATCTTTGGAGTGGTACTATGCATGGAAGAGCAAAAGGTTACCTATGCCACGTTCATGTTAAAGGACGAGGCGAAAAATTGGTGGAGGGGAGCCAAAGAAAGACTAGTGAACTTAGGGACTTCTATCATTTGGGAGAACTTCAAGGTCACCTTCTTGGGGAAGTACTTCCCACAAAGTCTCTAGAATAAAAAAAAAGGCGAAGTTTCTTCAACTCCAACAAGGTGGTATGACAGTTGGCTAGTACGTGGCCAAATTTAAAGAATTGGCCAGATTCTCTCAATATCTCCAACAACAACCTACTGTAGCATGGAAGTTATTCAAGTTTGAGTAGGCTTTAAATCTGGAGATCCAAAACGTGGTTGGGACTCTAGAGATTCGTGACTACTCCACATTGGTCAACAAATGCCTAATTGTGGAAAAGAACTTGGGTAAGTTAGAGGCTGAAAGATAACAAAGCTTCAAAGGAAGAGGGAAGATGGGAAGTTTATTCCCAATGAGAGGTTTAAGAGGGGAGGCTTCAAGGGGAAGAATGCAGTAACTCCCAGAAACCCCAAAGCGGATGGATGTCCTAAATGTAGAAAGGCTCATAACGAAGCCTCTTTGTCCGGTTAGGATGTTTGCTACAAATGCCAACAACCAATACATTTTGCCAGGGATTGCTCACAATTGAAGAAGGGAGGAGCCTTTAACCAAACACCCTAAGCCAAAGGGAGGGTCTACACCCTAAATGGTGAGAAAGCGAAAGAGGTTGACAATCTGATCCAAGGATTTATTTCCTTAACCAAGAACCCCTGAATGTTTTGTATGACTTAGGGTTAACTCACTCTTTTGTCTCTTATGATTGTGTATGTCATTTGAAACTATTTGTCACACCTTTCCCTATCTTGTTAAATGTATCCATTCCTGCCAAAGATTGCATCTTTACTTTTCATATATGTATAGATTGTTCCCTTATAATTCAAGATAGGTTCTTTCTTGTAAATTTGATTTGTTTATCCTTGATTGGATTATATGTTATTCTTGGAATGGATTGGATTTCTACCAACCAAGTTGTACTAAATTGCTTTGATTATTATATAGAATTTCCCTTTGATGTTTCCATTATGCCTAAGTTAAATTCTCTTCTTTTCCCTAGTGTGTCACAAATCTCCTAAAGCATAGTGGAAGGGGGCCAAGTCTTAGAGTTGGTTCTTAGGGTGGGATCAATTTCTATAGCACCCTACAGGATGTCACCTTTAAAGCTTAGTGACCTAAAGAGCCAATTGGAAGAGTTGATATCCCATCAGTTCATTAGGCTTAATGCCTCACCTTGGGGTGCGCCTGTTCTTCTAGTAAATAAGAAAGATGGGAGTATGAGATTATGTGTAGATTATAGACAGCTCAACAGAGTGATAGTTAAGAATAAATACCCACTCTCCAGGATAGATGATTTGTTGGACTAACTTAGAGGAGCTTTGGTTTTCTCTAAGATTGACTTAGGTCAGGATACCACCATATTAGGATTAAGCTAGAAGACATCCTTAAGACAGCATTTAGAACTCGTTATGGGCACTATAAGTATTTGGTTATGCCATTCAGACTAACCAATGCTCCTGTAGTATTCATGGACTACATGAATAGGATCTTTCGGCCTTTCCTAGATAAGTTTGTTGTAGTTTTCATAAATGACATCTTAGTGTATTCTTGTACCTTAGAAGAGCATGAGGAACACCTTAGAATTATTCTGCAAATCCTTAGGGAGAAGAGGTTGTTTGCAAAACTAGAAAAAATGTGAGTTTTGGTTGAGAGAAGTGAACTTCTTGGGGCATGTGATATCCCAAGAAAAGGTAGCTATAGATCCTAGTAAGGTTGAGGTAGTGTTGAGTTAGGAAAGACTAAAGACCATAACCCAAATTAGGAGTTTCTTAGGGTTAACAGGTTATGATAAGAGGCTTCTCAACTAGTTCTACCTTTGACTAGATTAACTAGGAAGGGACAACCTTTTGTTTGGGATGATAAGTGTGAGAAGAGTTTCTAGGAACTTAAGGAGAGATTAACTTCCACCCCAATGTTAGTTATCCTAGACCTTTTAGGGAGCTTTAAGGTGTACAAGGATGCCTTAAGCAAAGGATTAGGATGTGTCTTGATGTAGGAAAGGAAGGTAGTGGCTTTGAGACCACATGAGAAGAGTTACCCTACCCATGACCTTGAGCTAGCGGTAGTAGTGTTTGCCCTTAAGTTATGGAGACATCATTTATATAATGTCCAGTTTGTAGTGTATAGTGACCATAAGAGCTTAAGATATCTGTTTAATCGAAAGAGCTTAACATGATATAGAGGAGATGGATGGAGTTCTTAAAGGACTATGACTTCGAATTGAAGTACCATCCAGGCAAAGCCAATGTGATGGCTGATGCCTTGAGTAGGAAATCTCTGCACATGTCCTCCATGATGGTATATGAGATGTAGTTGGTAGAGAAATTTAAGGACCTCAGGTTAGATGTGACCATAGTATTAAGGTTTCTTGTGAATTGATAGGTCAGATTAAAGAGGTTCAGAGGATAGATTTAGATTTACAAGCCTAGAGAAACCACCTTGGGTTCTCTAAAGTTGATGATGGGACCATTCTTTTCCAAGGAAGAGTGTGTCCCTAAGGATGGTGGATTGATAGAACAAATCCTAGGAGAAGCCCATAGAAGCGAATTCTCAGTGCATCCTAGGGCTACCAAGATGTACCAAGATCTTAAGGGGATGTTTTGGTGGCCTGGCATGAAGAGGGACATAGCTGAGTTTGTGGCCAAGTGTCTAGTCTGTCAATAAGTCAAGATTGAGCACCAAAAGCCATCTAGCTTATTGCAACCCCTAAAAATCCTAGAGTGGAAGTGGAAGAGCATCTCCATGGACTTTGTAATGGGTCTACCTAGGACCCAAGCAAGGTTTGATGCCATCTGGGTGATAGTGGATGGAATTACTAAGTCTACTCACTTTCTACCCACCAAGGCCATTTTCTCGTTGGAAAGATTGGCCAAGCTCTATCTTTAGGAGATCGTGAGATTGCATAGTGTACCTATCAACATAATTTTAGATAGAGACCCTAGATTTACTTCTAGATTTTGGAAGGCACTCCACCAAGCCTTAGGTACCAAAATGAGTTTTAGTACTGCCTACCACCTTCAGTCAGATGGTCAAAGTGAAAGGAATATACAAACCTTGGAAGCTATGCTTAGGGCTTGTGTTTTAGAAGAACAAGGTAGTTGGGATAGGCACTTACCTTTGATAGAGTTTTCTTACAATAATAGTTTTCACTTTAGCATTGCTATGGCACCCTATGAAGCATTGTATGGCAGGAAGTGTAGGACACCCCTGTGTTGGTATAGGGTGGGTGAGAAAGCCTTTTTGGACTAGACTTAGTTCAAGATACCACCCTAAAGATCCAAATGATTAAGGATAAGCTGCAAATGGCTCAAAGTAGGCAAAAGAACTATATCGACAAAAGGAGGAAACCTCTAGAGTTTGAGGAAGGTGACCATGTGTTCTTGAGGATATCCCCTACCACTAACATTGGGAGAGCCATTAGGGCCAAAAAGTTAAATCCTCATTTCATTGGTCCTTTTCAAATTATCCAAAGAGTTAGGCATGTGGCCTATAGAATTGCTTTATCTCCATCCTTATCAAATCTTTATGATGTAGTCCATGTCTGTCAACTTAGGAAGTATATGGATGATCCTTCTCATGTCCTTCGGACTGAGTCGGTGCATTTGAGACCTGACCTCCCCCTTGAGTCTAAACCAATTTGGATTGTCAATCATAGTGTGAAAACCCTCACGAACAAGACCATTCCTTTAGTGAAGGTCGTTTGGGAAGGGCTCGCCTCTGAGGAGACCACTTAAGAAAAAGAGGATGAGATGAGATTGAAACATCTACAACTTTTTGAGTCAGGTATGCCTTTTACCACAATTTTCGAGGAAGAAAATTTTGTATGGAGGGGAGAAATGTAACATCTCCAAAATAGGCTAATACCAATTATGTTAAAAATAAATAAATCAAATGTCTTTTATGATTGTTTTATAAGTGCTTTGTATTATATAGAACTTTGTCCCATTTTATAATGTAGTGTTGGGCTAAAGTTAGATTAGAGGAGAGAAGGGCCCCTAAGGCCCAATAAGGCCTCCCTACCCTTCTAAGACCCCAAACCACCATCCACACTCACAAACACACACACACACACACACACACACACACACACACACTTTTACCCTTAGGAGAGAAAGAAAGAAGAGAAAGGAGAAAGGAAAGAAGAGGAGGAGAAGGAGGAAGAGCATCCACTCAACTATTCTTGGAACTCATTATGAGTGCTTCATCTTCATCTTTTCCCCCTTGATCATGTGGTTTTGTGATTAGATTTTAGGTTTTGAGTTTTGAACCCTAACAAAGGGGATTTTGGGATTTGTCATAGTTTTGTATGATTGATGAGTTGTTAGATGTTGGGTTGAGGTTTAGAGGCATTTAGAATCAATTTGAATCATTTATGATGAATTTCGACCCTTTAGGTGGTCATAGTTGGCCTGGAATGCACAAAAATCACAAAAATTGCGATTCTGCGAAAGCGCACTATGGCTAAGTGAGCCACACTATAGCTGAGCGAAAATCCAATTTTCTTTGAGCGAGAAATTGTCTGGCTCAACGAAAATACCTCTAGAGACAAGTCTGGAAACCTCATGTATTCTCACTAAGTGAAAATTTGACTCTAGAAAGGCCGTTTTTCCCTCGTTGAGCAAGAATTACCCTCGTTGAACGAGAAAGGCTCCAGAGAACAAGTTTGGGACCTTTGCACATTTTTGTGGAGCGACTTTAAAGCTTGCTAAGTAATAGGGTCTTACTCGCTATGCAAGGATATGCCTTCATTGAGTGAGAGACCCTTGGAACTACATGTTATACTTATTCCACTTTCCATCATATGTTTAATGTCTTCATGTAATAAATGACTAGTTGAGAATATGATTTTTCCTTGATATTTGTGTATAATGAGTCTCTTTTAGAGGAAAAAGGTTAATGCACCCTTTAGATACCAAAAAAGGTGATTAAAGGGTTTTGATGAAAAAGCCACTCGGATCGGTGGGTGATATAAATATGAGGTCACAATATATCTATGTTTTAATGAAAGAAAAGCATGCATAAGACTGAGGTGCCCTCTTTGGGCGAATAGGTAGGTTTCATCACTTTTCATTCCTTAAAGACTAGTGGCTAAACCCCTCAAACCAGAGGGGTATATAAGTAAAAGGTCACGACATAAGGACAAAGGGGACGCTCTTTGAAAGTTTGAGCTCAACACTTTACCATAGGACAAAAAAGAGTAAATAGAAAAGGCTAGGCACGTGAATGAATGTTATGAAAAATTTATGTTTTAAAGTTGAGTAATTGATGTTTATTGTGAATGATGCTTTCAAAAGATTCATACATTATATTGCATGTGTTTAGCACTCATTAAGACATTGTCTCATTAGTTTAGTTTCATGTTCCAGATTGACAGGCAAGGATTGTTGGCGCTTGGCCTCGAAGACATCATGTTTTGGGTGATTGATTATAGATAGATTATAGAATATTCTTTTGAAAGACGATGATAACGGAATGTAATATTTTGTATAGTGATCCCCTGAGTAAGAGGAATCTCTTTTATGTGTATGTGATTATGTTACTTGAGAAGCATGTATAACTCGGAACAGTGAATTTCTTAAGTAATGGCATCATATATTATGATATTCATAAATGTATGTCCCCGTTATTCGCTTTTTGATTATTAAGATGTATAAGCTTAAGGTAATACCTCTTACGGTGTTATAGTATGCTTGATGTTCATGTTATTGTTTTCATTTTCTATCTTGACACCTCCCACTTTTTTGCTATAACTTGAGTTGTGGTTAATAGTTTTGAATGCTTGTTCTTTTGTTATAAACTAGACAAAGTTTTCTCCAACATAGACTTAAGAAATGAATGAAAAGGTTAAGAAATGAAAAAGTTATGCCTTTTGAAAGTTGTGTTTACTTTCTAAAAACGTTAAACTGGTAGTATATACTAAAACGTGATTCTGGAATGTTCTATTGGTTGGTTGTTGAAACTTTTAAAATGATTGAAACTAGATTCAATAAACTTTCTGAGCATATATAGTTTGCTTATATTTATTATTCTTTACTATTTTTAATGATTTTTAGAAGCTGATGATTGTAGTTTTTTTTTTTGACTGAAAGCGTTTTTGAAAACTGTGAATTTTTGAAAATCATAGTAAATCATGTAGACCTTTGTTTTAATGAATTTGGTCATTTTGGAAAGCTTTTTGGGTATACTTTAAGAAAATAAATCATTTTTCTACTAAATGTTCTAAATTAGATGTAAAAGTGGCAAAACAGCGTAGGTAGTCTTCTAGTAGGGTGATCTAACCTCACTGTCTTATTATTTTTGTATCTTTTTTTGTAGATTTTTGCTTGAGGTGGACTTAGATGATTTAGAATTTCAACAAAATATGGATCATGTCTAGAAAAAATCATTTACTTGTTTAAATTTAATTTTAAAATCAAGGCTTGAATCTGGAATGCTTCTAGATTCTGCTTTGAACTAAAGTTTCAAAATTCTTTTTCTAGTTTTATAAAATGTTATGTTTTGACACTTGAAATTTAATTGTGAATCTTTTTATATAAAATTTAAACATGACTTTCAAAGAAATATATCTTTTCTTTTTTAAAAAAAATTATAAATGTATTTTAATGATTTTATTATAAGGAATAGTTTCATGAGTTATGGAATTAAGTTTTTATAAAAACCTATGACCTAAGTTTTAGAATAATGATTTCAAATTAAAAGTCTTTCTCTAAGATTTAATATTTTAATTTCAAAAATAGAATTTATATATATAATTTAATAATAGTTTATTAAATGGTGGATTATAATAGTTTCATGATTTATCCTTGAGTAAGGCATGACGTGGTGAATATATGTGACTTGATGGCATGTTGAAATGATGTAAATTGGTGATTAAAACTTATCAAGGTGTGAATGATAAGTGGTTGTTGATATGAAATGCCATCATTGTCTATTCATGAGAATTGAGTGTCATGCATGCATACATTGTTGTGAGCAATTTGACATTCAAGGAATCAATGTCGAGGGAATAGTCAGGTGCAAGTAGGGTGTGAAAGCTTAAGGATTACGGATGGCATGATTTCACAAGAGATCGGGATTTTGCATGCTCGTGTATCATGGTGTGCAATTCCCCCATACGAAAATCTTGATTAGAGCACTAGTTCCCAAGATTAGTGGCTGAGATTCCCCAAATAGTTTTTGGCACGTGCCACCTCATTATCCTTGGTAGGGTACTTGTGTTGATTATACCATGATTAAGGAACATTCAGACTAGTTGCTCAACTTAGATTTCCATGGAAAGTCTAGGACCATTGTCTACATTACATTTTGACCACAATATAAGTGTGATTGATATATGAAGATTCTGTGGAAATATGCTTACATGTTATGACTGATTGTTTAAGTATATATTCAATGGATTGTATGTTTTGTATTATGATTTTTTCTTTTGGGTAACTCTTCCTTGCTTGTATGTTGTGTGTGTACTATGATGATCACGATGATTCATTGTCGTTGGAGCAGATGGACAGAGTTCCACCTAGACCCCTACTTCTCTTTTGACTTTTGAGAGTTCAAATCAGTAGCAAAGGATGACGCCTACTAGGCCCTACCATGGTTGATGGACGACAAGACGGAGGCATCATCTTCATTTATATGCAGTCCTAAACACCCTTGCAAAGTTTGGAGGAGTCACCTTTCGATCCTTTAGATGACCCTATAGCTTCTTCGATTTGGAGTCACCAAATGCCCCTAGAGGCGAGAGAGCTTCTTATATAGAGGTATTAGAGGCGACTAACACCATTCCTCTTGCCATGTATCTAGAGCCTTAATTATGGGAATGAGATCCATAGTGGGTCATTCCTCTTTAGTTATGTGAGTTAGTCCATATGACCAGCTTAGATTAGGGAATGTCCATATGTATATCCTTATCCGCTTTCTCAATTTGTATTTATAGGTTGGTCACATGTATTGACTCACACACCTCACCTTAGAGTATTTTGATTTCCTTGTATATGAGTCAGTGCACAAAGCATCGCATCTTACTTGTACATGTTAATGTTGATGTAACACCCCTATTTTTGGAAAAGGGTACAATGACTATTTTGCCCCTAAAAAGATTAGATAATTGAGAAAATAGATAAAAATAGATAGAAGTGTCTAAAATTTATTTTTAAGTCATTTATGTGCTTAGAATAATTAATAATAATTTTAGAAATCTTTCAGAAATATATTAAGACAATTTTTGTGAAAATGACCAAAATACCCCTGGTTGACTACGAGAGCAGACTAGAGACTTTTTGACTTCAACGTATTTTGAAAATTTTATATTAGGTATTTTTAATTATAAAAATTTTATTTTGAAAGATAAATAGTGAAAAATATAACACTCTTATTTCAGCTTTTCAACCAGTATTCTAATAATTGACTAGTTAATTCTGAAAAATTAGGAGAAAATTTCAAAATTTTGATTCCCACCATCATGCTCAAAATTTCAAGAGCTATCTAGTCGTGATTTTTAATAATTTTCTTGACCTGAAGCTCGAAAAAATTAGAAAATGACGATTTTGTCCCTCTTTCTCAATGTTAAGGGCTAACATGAGAAAAAGATTCAATTGACATTAAAATGTCAATTTGAGCTTGGAATCATGTCATATATATTAAAATATAATTTTGGAAATTTTCTGAAAATTTTCTGGAGTTCCTGTGTAAAATAACCAAAATGCCCCTAGGTGTCTTATAAGCCAGTCAGTATTGATTTGATATCCAAAAAAGGTAAAAATGGTAATTTAAGTTTATTTATAGGTGAAATATTTAATTTTAGAATTTTAATAAAAATTTTGGTATTTATTGAATTAAAATAGATTTATTATGAATTTTTTAGCTTCAACATACAAAATAAATAGATAAAATTTGAAATAAATTAATAAAAATTAAAATTAATTATTATAAATTTATTTTTATGAGAAATAATGTATTTGTACAATTTTACATTTAATTGAATTTTTTTGATATTAAAAGTCAATTTTTTCAAGTTTAGGCGAGTTTATCGGTATGGGCTAATTTACCTGCAGATAAAATTAACATCTAGAAGCTGGACAGCTAAGGGAGCACGTCCACAACCTAGGAATAGCTGATTCATCACCCTATTTTTGATATGTGTCCCTAAATTGGATTAAAAATAAATAAAAATTGGATTTATGACATAATAATGACATAATGGATGATGTAAATGGTGGGACACCTAAGCCCCCCTCTTCCTCTATAAATACCACCATCCATGGACAATATTTTCACCATTATTAGCCTCCATAAGCTAGAGAGCCTCTCTCTCTAAAATCTTCTCTCTCTAGAAATTCTTCTTCTTTAGTTTTTATGTTAAAATTTTGCTAGTTTTCAACTAGTAGAATTTCTCCTCCTAGAAGTTTTGCACCAACAATTCCATCCTCTTCATCAACCACCTTAGAGGTAAAGGGGGGAGTGGGGTTGGTTCTAAATTACTATCACTTTGCATGTTGGTAGGAAGGGTTTTCCCTTAAACCCGTTTAGGCTTAAGTTTTATTATTGTTATTATTGTTGAAAGTTAAACTTTAATTTTTGTTAAGTTATTACTCTACTCAAATTTAGATTATTAAATCATAATCACTAAATTTTTACTCTGCCCAAATTTAAATTATTAAATTTTACTAAGCTGTTACTCTATTCAATTTTAGAAAATAAAAATGCATTTACTAAGCTATTACTCTGCTCAAATTTAGAAAATCAAAATGCATTTATTTTGTTGTTATTCTACCAAAATTTTGGTAATTAAGTTATAATTACTATATTGTTATTCTTCTAAAATTTTATATGATTACTAAATTGTTATTTTGTTAAAATTTTGATATTATACAATTTTTGCAAGGTAGAAATGTTGATTGTACCGGTACTCAAATTAAATGAGACTAGAGAAACCTCTGCTTGAGAAGTTAGGAATTGATAGTTTAGTGAGTAATGTAAAGTAAGTGACATGCAGTGGCATGGCACCCTACTAGGGAAGCCACAGTTTGGTACGTTGAGGAATGAAAGGCAGGGACCCACTTACAGAGGTCTTGGGGGTAGGCATCGAGTGGTGAAGGTCCCAATGGCCAGGATAGCACCCTTGAGCCGAGATATTCGCCTAACCAAACTCGATAACTTCGACAACTGCTCAACATTCCAAGATTGGTTTGAGAGTATACTTCTATAAATTGATATCCTAAATTATTATTTTGTTCCTCAATGATGACGAGGACTGTACCATATGATGGTGTTGAGAGAGGTATATGTACTCCAGTCACTTCCCAGGTTCTGTTAAGAACTATTACCCACTAATGGAAAGTATGGATCCATACTGAGTCAATGATTGTATAACATAAAATAAACTTTAGGTTTTCCTTTTATTGTTAACTGTGTTTTATCTGTATTGTGTGATAGAATTCCTACCATACAAGTAAAAGTGATATTAGAACAAATCACCTCACTCTATTACTTTTTCTTTTATGCATGATTGATCGCGGTTAATGAAGACTCGGTTGTTGATGAAGACCTATAGGGCTAATCTGATAGTTTATTATGGGATAGGGTAGACAGACATTGCTCTGATTAGGATCTTTTTGATGTACTGGGAATAAGTAGTAACTACTTTGATGTATATTTCAATCTCCCTGTATTTCAATAATTTTTTTGATTATGAAATCATGATGTACAGTTCTACAATGAATACATACAGGTTTTATTTTTTTACTATCGTTTTCAAATTCTGTTAAATTTACAAATTTTCTTTTATTAAAAGTGAGGAAAAATTTTACTCGCATTTTTAAATAAGTAAATAAGTATATGATGTATTCAGTGTGAATGGGTGTCACAGTTGATGTTTCTTTGAGTATGAGACTTCTTTTCTTACATGTTTAATGACATAGACTTTATTTCTAATCTATGTTGGCACTACTGAATAGAAAAGTATTTGAAATCGCAAAAAATTCTGACTTATTTTCAAAGTAAATTAAGCTAAGAGTTCTCATAATTAAAATCAAAAATTGAATCCCGGTTATGTTGGTCGAGTTTTCCTGTGATGAAGTTGGGTCGTTACACTCCTCATCCTTGTGGACAAAGCCCTTTTTACCCAAACTTTTCCATTCTAGGTCTTCTTGGGCGATTATATACTCATATGAAAGCTAAACTTCTAGAGAATAAACCCAAGGAAGTAAAAGCGAACTTATTTCAAGCTTGCTTTCTACTTTGAACATCTCAAAGCCTAGTGATCAGAGATATACTGATTTGGAGTCCTTTTAGAGGAGATCTAGTGATCTTGTCACTGTTAACACATCATTGCAAGAAGAAAAAGGGAAACTCCATTATGCATTCTTTGAAGTTACTTCACAACTACCTTTGGTTGAAGAATGCTTAGAAATTTAGGATGGAGCTTAGAATTTCTCAAGCAAAGGAAAATGATCTTAAGAGGGAATTGGCATCTCTTATTATAGGAATTAGATAAGGTTAAACTAACTTTTATTATGGAATTTGCTACAAAGGAGCATCATAAGGACATGATGAATGTCATCCTTGAGTCCTTCTCAAATGCAATAAATCAACTTCGTCTCCTAAATCCTACTTCACTGTTAGCATTTCTTCTCCTCACCTTATGGTTCCGAATGAACAAGTTGGCTAGCTTAACCTTAACAGATATTTCCTTCCCACAGAATAAGCATATTTATGTTTCCTTTCACCTTTTGTTGTAATAACTTTTATAATGAAATTTGATGTAACAACTTTTTTGCTTTGCATAATAGAATCCTTTCATTTGTTTTATCTTTTTTATGTTATTTTGTCTTTTTGAATTTTAGTTACGATTTCCATAACCTAATTAGACTACTGATCTTACTTACCCATTTTACGTTATGGATTTTGGTCCTCATTATCTCTTTGGATTATGAGTCCTACTCTTCCATCATTTTTTCTTTTGGACTTCAGTCCTTATTATCTTAAATTGTGGGTCTTACGCATCCTTATTTTTGGATTTCAATCTCCATAGCCTTATCATGTTATAGACACTACTTATCCAACTTGTTTCTAGATTTCAATTATAAGTCCTACATGTCCTTATCTTCTCTTTAGATTTTGGTCACTTTAATCTCATTGGATAATGGGTCCTACTCATTTATGGTATGTAGAGTTTTTATAGATTTTGGTGCAAACTTTCCTTTAGTGATACATCTTACACATCCTTATGGATTTCAGTTCTTATCACTTTTGGTAAGTCAATCCTACACGTCTCTTTACAATAATCACTTAGTAGACAACAATTATTATATAGTAAACTCCTTCATTTAACTAAAATATTTTCTTATATTCATTACATTCCATGTAGGTATCTTTTTTCTTGCTAAAGTTTTCATTTGATACCCTTCTCGTTGTAGCTTATACTACTCGATAGGGGGCCCAGGGACCAATTTTCAAACATCATTTCTAGTTAATTGATTAGGTTCCTCTTGCATAGCAATTAACCAAAATTCACCAACTAAAGCATCATCAATGGACTTTAGTTCAATTTGAGACACAAAGCACATTTAATAACAAACATTTCTAGGAGGAGATCTAGTAGATACTCCCTTTGGGATTTCACCAATGATGTTGTCCAAGGGTGATCATTCTTTGTCCTCCACTCCTTAAACAAATAATGTGAAGTATCCTCTTATGGTATCTCTTGAACTTCATTCTCATTCATTTCTTTTGAAGCTTCTTACTTGTTTATATTGATCGAAATATCTACAAAATCATCACAAGAACCTTTTCCAACCTTTTGAAGGTTAGTCTCATAAAAAACATGAACGGATTCTTTAATTGTCATGGTTCTCTTATTGTATAATCTATATGCTTTATTAGTATTTGAATATCCAAGAAAGATACCTTCATCATATTTTGCATTAATTTTTTCCAAATTATCCTTGCCATTGTTCAAAATAAAACACTTGCAACCATCACATATGAATAAGAGATGTTGGGCTTTCTATCTTTAAAAGCTCATTTTTCTTAAGGATAGGTCTAATAAGAATCTTATTTATGACATAACAAGAAATATTAACAACATCTGCCCAAAAATACTTAGGTAACATAAATATATTCACTAAGCGTAGTCCTAGCTAGGTAACCTATTTTTTCTTCAACTACCCTATTTTGTTGAGGTGTTCTAGGGGAAGAAAAGCTATATTTAATATCATTCTTATCATAAAATGCTTCAAATGCATGATTTTCAAACTCTTCACCATGATCACTCCTTATGCATGCAATCTTAAGGACTTTCTCATTTTGTAACTACTTAGTAACCTTTTGAATTCATGAAATGCATCTTGTTTGTTTGCAATGAACAATGTCCAAGTATACCTTGAGAAATTATTAACTACTAAGGCATACAAATTACCACAAAAACTCATGCCCTTAAAGGTTTAAATAGATCCATGTGAAGCAATTGTAAAGGTCTAGAAGTAGACACAACATTCTTAGGTTTAAAACTTGATTTAGTTTGTTTACCATTCATGCAAGCATCACACAAGCCATCTTGTTCAAACTTATTTTAGATACACCAACAACCAAATCCTTAGCAATTAGTTGATTCAAGGGATCCACATGAATACGTGCAGTTTTTCTATGTCAAAGCTATGCATCATTTCTCTTTGATAACAAGCATTGTATGTTAGCATTAGGTATGTCATTAATATCAAGCATGTAAATGTCATTTAACCTATTTCCAACAAATTTGATTTGCTTATTAATGACATGTTCAACCATGCAATATTTATAATCAAATATAATGTTATATCCTTTATCACATCGTTAACTAATGCTAAGCAAGTTATGCTCCAAACCATCAATATTTAAAACATTTTCTGTTAAGGTGTTCTAAGATTTACTAACTTTACCACTCCAAGAATCTTCCCTTTGTTGTTTTCATCTCTATTGGTCATGTGGTCTTCCTTTGTAAAAGAGAGATGGGTGAATTGGACAAGTCTCTAACCATGTTCTTTGAAAAACTACTATTAAGATACCACTATTCACTATAGGTCTTCAAGCACATCTACAACACCACCATAATAATTTAGGTACCAAATTATGATTTGAGTCTTGAAGGTTAGCTTTAGGAACCAAACTCTTTGGAACCCAAATCAAGCTATAATGCTCAATACTTTTCTTCTTAATCAATCATCTCCCAACTACATAGCCATCTTTATAACAATAGTTGCACAATTCACTTACTTCCTTAGTCTAACAAAATGAGTACCTTTATTTCTCCTTTTAGCATTGGGGCCATATCCCAAGCCAAATCTAATAAAGGTAACAACCCCTATTTTTTTACCTATCAAATTATTTTTCTAATTATTTTGTATTTATTTCTAAAGAACCAGATAGGAATATCAAAAATTTGATCCCTATGGTTACACTCGTATTAGTGAGTAGTACTTAGTTTAAATTTTTAATAATTTTGGTGAAACAAAGTTTGAAAAAAGGTAAAATGACTATTTTGCCCCTAAAAGGACAAGATAATTGAAAAAATAGATAAAAATAGTTAGAAGTGTCTAAAATTTATTTTTAAGTCATTTAAGTGCTTAGAATAATTAATAGTAATTTTAGAAATTTTTTGAGAATTTATTAAGACATTTTTGTGAAATGACCAAAATACCCCTAGTTGACTGCGAGAGCAGACCAGAGACTTTTTGATTTCAAAGTATTTTAAAAATTTTATACTAGGTATATTTTAATTATAAAAATTTCATTTTGAAGAAAAATAGTAAAAAATGTAACACTCTTATTTCAATTTTTCAACTATTTTTCTAATATTTGATTATTTAATTCTGAAAAATTGAGAGGAAATTTCAAAATTTTGATTCCTACTATTATGCTCAAAATTTCAAGAGCTATCTAATCATTTTAATAATTTTTCCAAGCTGGAGCCTGGAAAAAGTAGAAAATGATGATTTTGTCCCTATTTCTCAACATTAAGAGCTGACATAAGAAAAAGATTTAATTGACATTAAAATGTCAATTTGAGCATTGAATCGTGTCATATATATTAAAATATAATTTTGGGAATTTTCTGGAATTCTTGTGAAAAATGACAAAAATGCCCCTAGGTGTCTGATAAGCCAACCAACATTGGTTTGACATCCAAAAATGGTAAAAATAATAATTTTAGTTTATTTATAGGTGAAATATTTAATTTTAGAGACATTGAAAATGAGAAACTTTGTAATAGAGACATATTCGCCACCATTCAAACTTGAACCCATTTCGTAAAAGCTTGTAAGTGTTTAAGCTAAAAAAACAATTCCTAAGCTCTAGTGCCAAATGTGCAAATTGTAACACCTTTTTTATTTTATGTATTTCAAATTTAATTTATTATAGAATTCGATTTATTAACATTTTTTTATAAATCAAGTCTAGATCTTAATGCATTTAAACTGTCTCAAAATAAATGAAAAGAAATCAAATTTAAAAGTCTAAACTAAAGGAAATATAACATAGATTACATTACAAAGTTATAAGTACATCCATTCTCAAGACAAAACAACTTTTCTTAGCTTACTAGTAATAGATAAAGGAAAATAGTATTATTTGTTTGCAATCTTTAGCTATCACATTGTATTCCCTTTCCTCACATTGGTGGTGAAAAGAAAATGGATGAAGGGGTTTGAGTGTTGAGCAGCGTGAGGTGTAAAAGTAACAACTATAGGTCTATCAACAATAATTGGGACTTGATGAATAGAAAGCAATATGTCTAATGTTGCTTGACCCCTAAAAGTAATTGTGTTCTTCACAACATCGACGTTCCAGTTGGTTCTCGGGAAAATAGATTGTATAAAAGTAGTAAAAGGGTCAGTCATATGTTCATCCATCTATTTAATTACATAATAAAGTTTATTCCAAACAAAACAAACAAGAAGGAGTGAGGACAAATATCATATAGGTCAATTAAGTTAGAAATATAACTATACAAGCAATTAAATGATGCATGTCAAAATTATGATGTAAGCATAAAGCAGTTATACGAATGAGAATGCATGGAGCCCAATAAAACTTTACTCCATGGATATACCAATATTTTTCTTTTAGAGGAGCGATTAGAGAGTAATAGTTAGTATCAACAGTTACCAAAATATATCAATATAAATAATCAAGAATGCACACATAATTAACTGTACCCAAGTGCTTCAATAACCAATCCTAAGTTGTGTAGAGACTAGTCGGAAATAAATGAGTCTTGCAATGGTTAGTACAACACAAGGGAATCACCCACTTGGTCACTTATACACTCCAAATTCATTTAACCCCAAGGTTAATGAGACCTCCACTTCCACATCCTCGTTACCATTTAGTGAAATATAACTCAACTATTCATTATTCAAAACAATGGGATGCTATGCAATGCATACACATAATTTTGAATCAAAGTCACATAACATCAATTCATTGTAAATGTAAACATCTTCTTTTTGTTTCAACCAAATTAATTCATATTCATTTATATTAAAAAAAGGGATTAGTACTTATAAGAATTATTGAAATAATCAGTATGTGTAAATTTAAATTTAAGGAATAAAAATTTTAATAATTAAGAGGATATTAGTTGTTAATAAGGAATAAAAAAATGGGTAATAGGTTAAAGACAATTACAACCTGATTTATGAATTAGAAGTGTTCTAATGAAAATTTGACATTTCTAATTGTGAGAAATAAGCAAAATAAGATTAAAACAAAGAAGATTAAGATAAATAAGATTAGGTTAGGGACACCTCACTATCATCCATGTTTATACTCTAAAATTTAAAAGACTATGATAGGTGTTTCCTCCCCTTACCTCAGAGAAACTTTGTTGGAGAGTAACGTTTTTTTTTTTATTCTCTCTATTTGAGAACTCTGCAAGGACTTGATCTACCAACTTTTTTGAATAAGTAGTAAATTAAGATAGAATTTTAGAGAGGAAAAGAGAGTGTATTGGGCGTGTGGTTTGGGGACCACTCCCTACACCTATTTATAGTAATTCTTAAGGTTAACTTTTGTAATTTTTTTTTTACTTAGGTGTCCTAAATTTATTAACTTAGGTTGATGATTAGGATGGGCTAGTCTTCATGCAAGACGTGGACTTACCACCTTGCAAAGCTTGAAACCTAGGGTAATTATTGAAGTTAGTTAAGCTTTAATTGTTTATAAGTTAGTTTAATTAAATTCAAAATAATTTCATAAAATCTGGTTGCATTCCATTTAATTTTTGTTGATTAGAAACCTTTCTAGTTAGTTTCTAATTGATTCCATAAGTCATAGATAGCCGGCAATCATTTACCTTGGCTGCCACATGCTGGCCAAACATGTTATGTGCTAGGTAATGATGACAACCTTTGCAACTTGCTTCTTATGATGATGGTACCGTGGGAGAGTTTGTAGCAAGTTTTTTTTTCTTCTTGAATTTCAAAAAAAATTTGTGTAGTTCTAGGTAGTTTTTAGGAGAATTGAATAAAATGATGATTATTATAATTTAAGTTTGTAAAATACTGTTTCAAATTATTCTTATCTATTTAATTATTTTAGTAACTAAGGTTTAATTTAACTAATTTAATCTTAATTAGAATTAGAGAAATCAGAGTAGGAGTTTTGGATTTGCTATTTTAATTTACTATAATTTTAATTTAAACAGAAAAAATTTCCTAATGTTGTCTTAATTTGGACTTTAATTAAATACTAAAATGTATTAATTTATTTTCAGATTTGAATGATTTCAAACCAATATACATATGTGTGTGTGTGTGTGTGTGTGTTGTATATGTATGTATGTGTATATTTATATGTATATATGTATGTATAATTCTTAGTCTTACTTTATTTTAATTATCCTATTAACTAAAGATTTAACTAGTCAATCTTAATTAAAATTTAGTAAAGTAAATCTAATTAGGTGATTTAGGTTTTAAATATTACTTATAATAATTTATTTTGTAATTAAATTTCTTAATCTTGCTTTAATAAGAGTTTTAAAATTGAGTTGCTTCCAAGGTCCTTAAGATTAAGCTACTCGCTTGAGTTGTTTCCCTACTTGAAATTTTTTGGAGTTTTATATTTTTAATTTCTTTCAGGAACAATATATATTCGTAAGTCTAACAGAAATTTTGTTTGCGTCTTTTATAGAGTTTTATCCTACGTTTGTGAATTTTGTTTTAGTTTTAGAAATTCTATTCTAATGCTTAAGCTAATCAAAACATGAATCAAATTTTCTAAAGTACTGAAGAATTGGACAGATAAGTAGTGTTGTTTGTATTTTAGTCTCATTAAATATGATAAATAAAAAATTAGGACGTTATAGAAATAAGATGGGTTGAAAGGTACTCGAGAGGGGGAGGTTAATTGAGCACGCCAAATTCTTTTTCAAAAACAATTTGATCACTTTGAAAATGTTTTCAAAAAATAGTTCAAAAAGATTCAAGTTTCACTTCCCAATGGATTGTTATAGGAAATTTCCTTTGAGGTTATTGGTAGATATATATGTAATATGTCTCTAACCTCAAACTTAAGTTCTAATTCAATCATAATGTATTAGTGACACAATGTAATGCAATATGTCTTTCAATGAAGTAATGTAATGTAATTAATGATCAATTATAACCAAATTACAGTAGTAAAATAATGAACAACACAATATTCAATGTCCAATTAAACAAAGATAGAATGAATAAAAAAATTAAATAAAGATAGAATCTAATATTAAAGAGCTACATCTAATCCCCCAATCAAACCACTAGAGTTTCACTTTCAAGACTTGTAGTAGAAATTCAATAAGAACCAACAATACACAACCCTAGTGTGCAAAACGTGAAGCAATCCTTGAAGAAGTCAATGAGAGCACTTGAAAGAACAATTGAACAAAATTTTCCCACTATAAGATCAGTAAAAGTGTAATAATTCAATAAAAAAAATGGACCCCTTTTATAATAAATGATGGATGTTGAAACTAAAGACATATGAAGCATCTAAACTCTCAAAGTTTTAATGTTAACAAAATTATTAAAATATGAGAACTATTCATTTTTTAACAATTTTGTTATATGTGTGTAGGGTCAAGATTTGTTGATACCAAGTGTCAAATTACACATTCAATAACTTTTTGTAGAATGTAAATTTAACCGATCTAACCATTGAATTTGATATTCTTATTAATTAAATTAAGTATATAAAATTTCATATAATTTCAAATTTATTTAGTAGTTCACCACATCACTTTATTTTAACATATTATATGATATTAAAATATATGTAAACATTCATTGTTAGATAACATATCTAGAAAAATTCAAATTATGTAAAATTTGATATACATGATCATAAAGATAATATCACATAATTGAACCTTTGTATTGGTTAAATTTTCATTTTACAAAAAAGTTATTGAACGTGTAATTTGACTACCTTTAACACCTATTGTCAATGAATCCGGCTTGACCCTACACCACAGAGACACTTGAAAGTAAGTGAAACCAAACAATATGGGACATGAAACTTTTGAAATATTT
This sequence comes from Spatholobus suberectus, assembly GCA_004329165.1. Lineage (NCBI taxonomy): Eukaryota > Viridiplantae > Streptophyta > Magnoliopsida > Fabales > Fabaceae > Spatholobus > Spatholobus suberectus. The sequence continues at coordinate 20,818,736 of CM014733.1, forward strand.
GTGTATACACAACACTAAATATGCTTATTTTAGTCAAACAAACTTATAAACTATTAGAGTGATTTGCTAAACACACCCTTAGTGAAGATAGAATTAAATTTCACCAATGTCTTCCTTTGAATATGTTTATTTACAAAATATAATTATAGTTTAATTGACATGAATTTTTAATGTAAAAAATTTTATATGGTCAATTAATCAGAAATCATAATTGACTTGATTTTTAATATATTTATTATAAAAGTAAGCAAACATATCATACATGTAAATTTGTGAGTGGATGATAATATAAATGTCGTTATACTATTAGTGCATGTATTATTTACTCATATAATTCAATTTTTCTCACGTAATTAAAAGAAAAATGATTGTATCCTTATATATAAGCATTTTCAAACATGCTCAAAGGTACCGGATGATTATCTTTCACAAATGAGTCCTACCCCTCTGTGTTTTCTCCATGGTGGGGCGAAAATGCAAGTAGAACCCAAATACCCGGCGGTGCACGTTTTCTATTTTTCACCCAACAAATTTAAAGCTCACAACACCACACCACACCAGGGAATGCCTATTTCCCCACCTTAATTATTCCACAACCCATTGCAATTTACTATATTAGCATTTGCCAAACCTTGACTTAAGGTCACACCACACCCTCTTCCCTACACAACATCACACAAATTTCTTATTCTTAATTAACCTTCACCACAATCACATACCTTCTCCTCCCTCTGCATGTTGTTGTTTCTTCTGCACCCATCACCCTCCATTTGCAGAAGAAGCACCTTCATTCACCATCCCAATGGGGTTTCACGATTTTGAAACCCCACGAGAAGACACGCCTCTTCTCTCCAGCGCACCCCTCTCTCCTCGAAATTCAAGACCTTCGCCAATATCTTCATATCCATTGTGGGTGCTGGCGTGCTTGGTCTCCCTTACACTTTCAAGAAAACGGGTTGGCTCACGGGTTTGCTCATGCTCTTCCTCGTCGCGTTCCTCACTTACAACTGCATGATGCTCCTTGTCCACACTCGCCGCAAGCTTGAATCCACCGTGGGGTCCCCCAGAATCAACTCTTTTGGCGATATGGGGCATGCCATTGGTGGCCCCGCTGGCAAATTATTCATTGATGCCATGATCGTGCTTTCTCAATGCGGTTTCTGTGTCGGCTACCTTATTTTCATTTCCACTACGTTGGCCTATCTTGCTGCTGACACGTCAGCGCCGCCCTTGTTCTTCGGTTTCACGCCAAAGGTCTTGTTTTTGTGGTGTTGTTTTCCTTTTCAGCTGGGGCTGAATGCGATCCCAACTTTGACCCATTTGGCTCCTTTCAGCATTTTTGCGGATGTTGTTGATATTGCAGCCAAGAGTGTGGTGATGGTGGAGGATGTGGCTGTTTTTATGAAGAATAGGCCTCCTTTGAAAGCCTTTGGGGGTTGGTCCGTGCTTTTCTATGGTTTAGGTGTGGCTGTGTATGCGTTTGAAGGGATAGGAATGGTTTTGCCGTTGGAGTCAGAGGCCAAGGATAAGGAGAAGTTTGGTGGGGTTTTGGGTGTGGGGATGTTGCTCATTTCTCTGTTGTATGCAGCATTTGGTGCTTTGGGTTACTTGGCTTTTGGTGAAGAGACTCAAGGGATTATCACTACCAATCTGGGACAAGGAGTGATAAGTGCTTTGGTGCAGTTGGGTCTTTGCATCAACCTGTTTTTTACTTTTCCATTGATGATGAATCCTGTCTATGAGGTGGTTGAGAGACGGTTGTGTGACTCTAAGTACTGCTTGTGGCTGAGGTGGTTGTTGGTGTTGGGGGTAAGTTTGGTGGCACTTCTAGTGCCAAATTTTGCAGATTTTTTGTCGCTGGTGGGTAGTAGCATCTGTGTTATTCTTAGCTTTGTGTTGCCAGCTATGTTTCACTATTTGGTGTTCAGAGAGGAGATGAGTTGGACGTTTATTGGATGGGATGGGGCGGTTGTGGTTTTTGGGTTGGTTATTGCAGTGACAGGAACCTGGTTTTCGTTAATGGACATCCTTTCTTGCCCCTAATGTTTGATCAGATAAGAAAAAGTCTCTTCCTGTTACCAACTACTTAATCATGAGTTTGATAAAATTGAGGGGTTTGTTTTTTTTGTTTTTGGATGGAGGAATGGAAGTTTTTGTGTTTGTTGTGTAGTCTTTTTGGATGAAACTATGGAGGTTTCTACTTGGGTTATCAATTGGATTTGATGCGGTTCTTACTTGTGCAGTGTTTGCTGAAATTGACGATGATCCATAGTACAATCCAACCTTCAATTTCTTCCGTTGCATGATGTTGTTTTTGTAACAATTTTAGCTTTACTTTATTAGCACTAGTGGAGCTAAGAAAGTGCATAAAAGAAAAAGATACAAGTTAGACGTTGAACTTAATGCTTGAGAAATGTTTCATTTAATTACTCCTTTTCCTCATATCTGTACTTTTCAATGTATGTGCATTTGCAATTAGGGGTTGAAGAAACCATCAAGAAGGGGTGTTCGCGGATTGGATTGGATCGGTTTTGAAAAGAAAAACCATCCGATCCAATCATTTCGGTTTTGTTATTTCATCATCTAATCGGTTTGGTTTAAAATTTAAATCCAATCCAATCCGATCTAATTTAAAGTGGTTTGGATTAGATCATTTTTTGGTTTTAATCTTACTATTATTTAAAAAAAAATGTTAAATAAATAATATGATATATAATACATGTGTTATATATCATTTAAAATATCAAATATTTTATTAATGAGTCATTATATAACTAATACTAATATAACTCTTCAAATATATATTATTAAAATAAATTTACACAACTTAATAATTATGTTTATGTATCTTTACTCAAATAGTTACTAAAAACTATCTTTAAATAAATATATTTTTTATAAACAAGTATAATTTATGTGATAATTTTACAAATATATAAAAAATAAAAATATAAACATGAGTGATATTAGAAAATTACAAGTGAAAATATATATATGCATGTATAAGTTCGGTTTGGATTGGATTGGATCGGTTTTCAAAACCAAATCCAAAATCCGATCCAATCCAATAAAAATTTTGGTTTTTTCAATTTTTTCGGTTTTTGATTTTTTGAATCAGTTTTTTCGGTTTTCATTGAATTGGATCAGTTTATGAACACCCCTACCATCAAGCGTTTAACTCGTTTCCATGCCCTGTACAATTCCTTTTGTCCTCGTTGACATGATTAGATTAGGGGTTGCCAGGCTGCGACCTTTTCCCCTGTGAAGAAAATTCAATGCTCAAATCATGGCTCATGCAAGGAGCAATTAGCTACCAAGGAAGATAGATAAGAGTCTTTTTTTTTTTCTTTTCTAAAACTATTTTACATTTCAGATATGTCTTATCACACAACTAAATCTTATGGGGCTATTATTATGGATAGAAACAAGTATGATGGGATGAATTGTGAGGAAACAATAGTCCATAATTATTTTGTAAGAGCAATGATTTTTTTTGGATATCACTTTTTTCAAATACCTAATTAATACTCATCATTTCTCTTCATTTTTTATTTCTTATCACATTATATCACCTATAATACCTATACTTATCTCTCTTTTATCTCTTTCTCACTAAATGTCAAATAGCATTTGGATGTCCAAAAATTATTTTCCTTCTGGTAATGTAGTAGCATTAGGTGTTGAAATTTCCACATCACTTGCCTCAATTTCTAAATTTTTGTTGGACAACTTCACTTAACACCAATTAATTTTAGAATGAAATTCAACATGGTAACAGATAAAGGTGGTAAAATATGCTATCTGACCCTATGCGAGTTATGGATTATAACAGGTCGGGTAAAAAAAAAAAAAAACTCAGGATTCAATTTGGACTTTTAAAATGAGTCTCAATTTTGATAAAAGTCTAGTTTTTTCAGGCTTTTTACGAGATTTTGTGGATCAAGTCTTGATCAAATTGGGCTAAAAAGACTCGGGTTTAATTCGGCCTTAAAATTTAAAAGCTAAAGCCCTACAGTTCATCATATCAGTTCACACAACCTATTTTACAACCTCTAGCATTAGAGCCTATAGCCCAGCTTCGTATATCATCTATTCTAATAGGCATTGCTTGTTCTAACAAGTATTTGTAGAAAGGGTGTTGGAAAGTCTCATATCACCTACCACAAGTTCAGGATGCAAGTTATAAACTCAATGTCAGTTGATTTTATGACATTAATCTAACAATATTATAAACAAATTCATCTTGTATGTGATATTGTATTTAATCATTTTTATTTTATATACTTTGTATTTTTTTATATACATGTCTTCAAATCTATTATATATTATAAAAGAAGGTTTTATAAAATGGAAAATTGCCACATGGCAATACTATATTTATTCTTTTTCCAATTAAATTTCATAGATTTTTTTGTTTTGTTTTTTGATTCATATAACACATTATTATATTAATTATAGTAAAACATTTATAATTAAGATGTTTATAATAAGTATCTATTCTACTTAAAATTCATCAATTAAATAATTAAATTTTAAATTGATTTTGATTTATATAACAAGAAAATTAATTTTCAAATTTATTAAATGGTATTATAATCACGATAATTATGATAATTATGGTAATATTCTTATTATGATAATTAAAGAATTTATAATCTATCTATCTATCTATTATATATTATTATCTATCTATTATATATTATAAAAGAAGGTTTTGTAATGAGGCAGATGCTACGTGACATCACCATATTCATTCTCTTTTCACCTAAATTCTATTGATTTTTTTACTTCATAAATACATTATTATATTTAATTATAGTAATTAAGGCATTTATAACAAGTATATATTCTAATTAAATTCATCAATTAAATCATTAAACCTTAAATGGATTTTTGATTTTACATAACAAGATAATCAATTTTTCAAATTTTATAGAATGTTATTTATAATTATGGAAACTTTTTGTTTATTATCATGATTTTATAATAATTACCGTAAATATGTATTATAATGATAATCAATTGTTATGTTACCTTACATACTAATAATAATAATAATAATAATCTATTATATTATAAAAGAATACTTTGTCACGTGACATCACCATATTTATTCTTTTCCACCTAAGTTTCACCGATTTTTTTTTTTGTTTTTTAGAGCAACTTTATCACGTGTATCTTGCAGGTTGCTTATATTTAAGCAACCGTGTCTTAAAATCTTTCCACATTGGAGCTAGCATACGTGGTAAGACTGGTTGCTTAAGATTAAGATCCCTAAAGGAACAGTTCCTTAACATTAAAAATATGATTTAAAGCATCAAACCACCACTGCAAATTAGTGGGAAAAAACTGGTAATGAGAAAGGAAGAGGGGAGAATAAATTTGGCAACTATCAATCCATAGAAACATATTCAAAACCAGATTACAACAAAAATTACAATAATTACCATAAAAAACAAAAATTAACAACAAAAAAATATTCACAACGAAATTTGTGCTCTCTCCACTATAAATTTTATCAATACACAAAATAATCAAACACACAACTAGAAAAATAAAATAAGAAAAATCTATGAACCACATCTTCAGTTGCAAACTAGGGAATGCAAGGGCATGCATAAGGGAGGAGGGTGTGGAAGGAGACCAACGCGCAGTAGAGCTAGGGGAGCAAGATCGGGGCGGCAATGGAGGTGGCAAGGTTTAATGGCGCAGCTTAGGGGTGGAGAGGGTGGGGAGGGAGAAGACGCAAGAAGTTAAGGGTTAGGGAAGGAGAACGTGCACCTAGTGAGCGGTTGGGGAAAGACGAGGCATGCCTGGTGTGGAGTTAGGGAAGGAGGAAGAGTCTCCTCTTTTTCTTGCTTTTGATTGAACAGGGTGGGGAGGGGGAAGGTTCTAGTTGTAGATATTTTTTGGGGAAAAGAGTAGAGTAATTAAAAAACTAAAAAATTAAAAATTATTTGAAAAAAATATTAAATGCAATCACCAACTTCAAGCAGATTTGTGGAGTATATTTAAGAACGTTTTGGTCATGAAAATAATAAAAAATAATTTTTATATAATGTTATGTATTTCTCATTTGTTTAGTATAATGTTATGCATTTTTTCGTTGTTTTAATTATATAATTTTACGAAATTGTCATTGTTTTTTATTTATTATGGTTAAAATTAATTAATTTTTACTTATTTTTTATTATTTAAATTTTAATAATGCATATTAATTAAAATAGGTGAATTGATATTTTAATTTGACACAAAATGAAGTGCAAATAAAAAAATATAAAAGTGTGAGTTGCTTAAAAATGATGTGGCGCAGTGGAGCCCACTTAAGAAACCCGAAGTGGGTTTTTTAAATGTACCACTAAAGTTGCTCTTACTTCATACAAATATATTATTATATTTAGATTATTATATTTAATTATAGTAATTAAGACTTTTATAACAAATATAATTACTATAATTAAATTCATCAATTAAATCATAAAATATTAAATTGATTTTTATTTTATATAATATGGTAATCAAATTATTAAACTTTATAAAATGTTTTTTATAATTATGATAACTTTTGTTTATTATCACAACTAGATGGTGGACCAGTGTGATGCACAGGTGAATTGTGAGGAGTGTAAATTTATTGTATATATATGAAAATATATTGACAAACTTCCTTATTTTCTTTTATTGTTAAAATAATGTAAAATCAGTTAAAATTATGCAATGAAGAAAATCAATTAACACTTATCCCCTTAGTAAACAAATACTTCACTTTTGAAATTATTATGTAATTGATTTAAGAAAAATTCATTGACACAAGAAGCCTTATAGAGTAAATTAGTTGATACTTCTATAAGTTTTTTAAGTCAATACTTCTGAACCAAACCCTACTAAATTGTTTTTTCAACAGACCATGCAAGCTATTAAATAAATTTATGAACTATCCAAAAAACTACAACTGATAAACATCACAAAGCTTAAATATGATGGATAATACATATCACAACAATAAAATTGTCACAAATGCCAAAACTATAAACATCTCATCTCCTACTGGAAAAGCTTATCATGTAAAACTCGTTCATACCACAATGTCAAGATATTATTTCTTTCAAAGTAGCAAAATTATCTACTACATCACTCTCGGCTGTCAATTCTTGCATCAAGTAATATAATCAAACATAAGGCTTAATACATCCTTTGTAACAATTATAATGAGTCCCTTTATTATATAGGCATACCATAAAACTACAAGAAAGGAAATAATATTATAATAACATTTTTATATGTCCTTTATAGGAAACAAACAGTAAGACCAATGAGCATTTGTGTCTAAGGATGTCAAGGGGGAAGGATAGGTATGAGTAGTAGTCTTCCCATATTTGCCTGTATTTATATAGGTACCCCATTAAGCGGTTATTCATGAATATTATATGTATTCGTGGATATTGTTAAAATGTAAAATTTTAAACAAAAAGTAAAAAACTAAAATAAAATTAAAAATAAATATTGTGAAACATATAATAATACTAAAAAAATAATTTTGTAACATATATTTATACTAAAATAAATAATTTTGAAATATATATTTATGCTAAAAATAAATTAAAGTAATTTCACTTTATATATAACTAAAGATAATTAAATAATTATAAAGTATGGGTACCTGCGAGTACTGTTACCTTATTACCCGTGCCCGTCAAGTTAATAACGAGTATCTATTTAATTATCCATTTAATATTTATGGTGGATTTTATTCACAAGTATTTGTTGGTACAAGTTTTTTGCTATCCCTATCCATGTCCATGACTTTCTTTATCTAAAGGTTTTCATAAGTCACGTCTCCTATATGATGTATCACAACAACAATTAAAAAATTTAGACATCAAGAATTAAAAGGGTGATAAAAAAATTTGTTAATTTTCTAATGATTTTTCATAGATGACCTCATAGATTTTGTTTAGTATCAGTCATATACTGTAAAATTGTATTCCTAAATAGTAACAAATCCATAAAATCCACATCCAAATAGGGTGACAATAACAAATATATAAGTGAACGATATAATAAACTTAGTAATGTTCATGCACAAAGAAATTTTAGTTCATATACTCATACAGAGAAGTATAGCAGATTAAATATCAATAAATTAAAATATTAATTTATTATATGTTTAAGATATCTTATTTGTTTAAGAATATTCAATCTAAAATAAATATCACAAAATTTTTAAACTATAAAATTTTATAAACTTATTGTTTAAAAATATTCAATCTAAAATAAATGGACAGTCTTTTCGATATCAATTTTATAACAATATTTTGTTTAAAATAATATTTTTATCTTTATATTATATTATAAATCAATAATTATTATATGCATTAACCTTTTTTGCTATATTCAACGTGTTATAATAATTTGTTATTTAAATTCCATATTAATATATGTCAAACTTATATGTTTTAAGAATATTTTTACTTTTTAAGAATATTTGATCTAAAATAAAATATATTTATATTATATAATTTTAAATTCAATTAATGTTGCCAAATAATGTCGTCAACATTCCTGATAAAATAGCACCGAATTTTTAAACCCTATTAGTTATAAACTTATTTAGTTAATAATATTCGATCTACAATAAATGACAATGTTTTTCAATATAAATTTTATAAACAAACATTTTTTTAAAATAATATTTTTATCCTTATATATATTATAAATCAAATAATTATTGTATTCATTGACATTCTTTGTTATATCGATGCTTTAATAAATTTGTTATTTAAACTCCATATTAATATAATTTATCTCTTCTTGTGATAGAGATAGTGAGAATTATTAATTAGCGACTAATATATGATTAAAATCAGTCAATATTTAATTTAATGAGTCCTATTTACATATTTAATTGATTTAATATATTAATATGAAATTATTACCAAAACAAAATAAATTAATGAGTACTATTAATAATTATTATTTTTCATATCTAATTTATTTAATATTAATATGGTAATCTTTATATATATAAATAAATTAATATGAAATTTGTACTAAAATATATTTTTGGAAGCAATCAATATAAAATTATTCATTGATTCAAATCAGTTGTAATAGATTTAATGAGTAGTATTTTTCTATTTAATTAATTTAATGTATTAATGTGAAATTTACTACGAAAATAACTTATATTAATGAGTAATATTTACATATTTAATTGATTTAATATATTAATTTTGAATATGTCAGTTTTGGTGATTGAATTAGACAATATGATTTAATGAATAGTACACTAAAATTCAAATTGATTTTATGACCCTTAATAAAAAATGATTATATTGATTATCTATGAAATTAATTATAAAAATTGATTATATATATTAAATAGTACTTTGTATTACAATAACGTATATATTATACACCGAAATTCAAATCGGATTTTATGACATGTAAAAAAATTGATTATATTGATTACAATCCATAATTAATGATAAAAATTTATTATATATATTAGATGATACTTTTATATTATATTTAAATGATATATTTCTTTTTATATTTTAAAATATACATGATGGAATGGATTAATATTATTTTAATAAAAATAATTTTTTATTTATTAATTAGTATCTTTAAAGTATTAGTTAACATTTGTCATTCTAAAATAAAAAAAAATGTTATATAAGCATTTATCAAATATCAAAACAATGCAATTTTTAAAATTATCAATTTTATAACAAATTAGTCATTCCATTGTAAAGTTGACCAAATTTAGGCGATTAATTTTGTTATAAATTAACAAATTTAAATATTAAATTGTCAATTTCATGATAGAATAATCATTTTTCTATTAATGTAATTTTTAAATCTATTAACTTCATGACAAATTAATATGATAATCAATTTATTAAATTTACGAAATTTTTACAGAATCAATATGATAATCAATATAATTATTATACAAGTATATATTATGATTCAAATTTATAGTAATTCTATTGAACAAAAATATATGATCAACTCAACTATAAATAACTATGTATAAATTATTTTTCATTTTCATTGTTTATTTCTAAAATTGTCAATTTACTAACATCTTATTTTATTCTTTTTATTCGATTTTAATAGAGGGATAAATATAAGCAAGAAATACAAATTCACAGAATTTTTATCGTTTCTCTAATTTAAGTTCTATCCTTTTCATTATCTTTGAATATTTTTTACATATTTTGTCTATATTTAGTATTAGAAGTTTGTTTGCAAACGTTATTTTATAGTTTTTTCACTTTAATTGTAGAAATGACACCTACTTCAAAGTCAATGATTAAGTGAATTTTATTTGTATATATGTTTTAGATATATTCGTCGAGGTATATTAGTATCCACCCAAATTAACACATACCATAGAAAGAATACATGTCTATCAAGTTTTACTTTCATGCATATGATCACAAATTGAATCCTAACTAATATGCTTGAAGACCTAATTATTTTCTATGTATAAGAATATAAACGTTACATCAAAGTAGAACTAAAATGAACTACACTAACTTAAAATTATTAAAGAAAAATTTACAAGTCTAATAGTTATTAGCCTAAACAAAATATGATTTACAATATTATTATATAAGCATTATCTTTTTTTGTATACATTGTTAATTTTATATTGTAATCTATAAGTTTAAATACCCACAAATTTCTTTTTTATATAATTAATGTTAGTCTTTTCTTTCCTTTATGATAGAAACATATTTTTTAAAAGAAAAACTAATAATTGCAAAATGTAATGTAAAATATTTTTTATTATTAATATTTTTTAAAATCATGTATATATTTAGGTTATATATAAATGCAAATATATTTATAAAGATAATATTTTTTAAAACAAATATTTATATAATTAAAATATTTTTTTATTCATATAAATTAAAATGATATGATGCATGTATAAATATAAAATTATTTAAACATATCAATATTCATAATTATTTTATATATTTTTACATATTTATATACATTTCTACTAATATATACTTATATAAAATTTAAAAATAATTAAGAATACATAAAAAAAATAATATAAAAATTATAGATTATAAACTCAACCCCCGTGCAAGGCACGGGTTATTACGCTAATATATTATAAAATCAAAGGGCTAAAGTTGTGTTCAAAAAACATTTTTCATCTTTATAATTTTATCAATTCACCACTATATTATAAATTTAAATCTTCATTCTTAAATGAATGTGTTTTTTAGAGCTATTCTCTTTCTCATTAAATCATATGACTTCTCTTTCATTAAGTATCTTATTTTATTTTTTTATTTATAACCTTTATTCCTTTTAAATACTATTATTTAAATTTACTAAATCAGATAATCATTATTTAAATTTGAATTAAATTTAAATCTTCATACAATATCAAATTAAAGATACTTTATCAACATGTCGTTGGTCCAAGTAGGACAAGACTCGGATCCCTTAAGCAAAGTCTCGAGTTTGAGCCTTGTAGATAAAAAAAATGGTTGGGAGGAGATACCTCACTAAAGGTGGCTAGTTATGTGATACTTTGCACCTATAACATAATTTTTTCAAAAAAATCAAGTTGAATGAATATAAAAAAAGAGTAAAAACGAGAGAAGAAACTTGAGTATGTCTTGCATTACTGAGCATAAGATAATCTAAGTACATAACGATTCAAAACCAAACCATTACACAAAACACAAAGGGCTCTGCTATTCCTACCCATTTTTGCTATTTTCACCCTAACTCTTGTTTGTATTTTTTTATTCCAAAAATGCTCTGATGGAAAGGCGTTTTCGTTGTGATTTTGTATAATGAAAATGTGTTTCCATTATGATTGGGGGGTGTGCCCAAATATACGTAATGGAAACACATTTTCATTATGTATTTAGGATTAATACATAATGAAAATACATTTCCGTTATGTATGTATTCAAATACATAACAGAAATGCATTTCCATTATGTATCAATTCTAAATACATTATGAAAATGCATTTTCATTATGTATTTGAAAATTATTTATTTATATTTATGAAATTCATTTTTTAGGGACAATTTTTAATGGTTTACTAACGTTGAACAGGGCATGTGTTTGAATTGGTGCGATTTGGATCGTTGATTTATTGTATGCAATCTCAATCATTTCTTTTTCTAACGCATAGGACATCGCTTTTAATAATTCCTGGCACGTAAAGAAGGCATGTGTTTGAGTCGGTGCAATCCAAACCCTCGATTCAGTTGGTGCAATTTGGACTGTTTCTTTTCTGACGCATAAGACATCTTTGAATGATTTTTGACGCATGAACAGGACACGCATTTAAATTGGTGTGATCTAGACCCTTCATTTAGTTGGTGCAATCTCGACCATTTATTTTTCTTGATGCACAAGACAAAGCATTTAATGATTCTCTGACGTGTGAACAGTATCTGCACTAGTAAAAGAGAAGTGTACTCTAAAGCACTTGCCATTGCTTTCTTGATA
>CM014733.1:20834506-20958472 GCA_004329165.1 Spatholobus suberectus
TGTCTAATCATATAGGAAATGTTCTACTAAGAGCTACCTCGTGGTTTATTTCTAGTACTTGAAATTTGGGGTGTTACATGATCTACACATAATGAGATTCATTTTGACAGGTCTTGATTGTCGATTGGACTACAGAGGAAGAAACGACATTGATTGCAAGATCCCGAGGTAAAGGTACCTATGGTAGACAAAGTAGAGTTAGTTAAGGCACAATGCTCCTAACAACTTATAGCTCCAAGTTGGTGGTTTTACGTTATTGCATTTGATTGTTGTATGTTATATTACGATGGTTGTGGATTGACATATGTGGCTACGATGTGTATGCGTGGGTTAAGTCTTGGGGATTCATAAGGGAAATCCCGAAGGGATTGGTGCTATAAGGTATAGTAACTCTTCAAGTTACTTTATAGGCCACAAAAGCCAAGAATGTAATGTGTTAATCAATGTTGTCGTTGAATTTATGACTGGATCTTCCTGATTTTGTGAAGGTCATTGGTATATCCTAAGGAACCAAATTCTAATTTTTGGTGGTGTTGTAGTTTCAGGTGTCTTCTTTCAAACCCAAGTGTTCGTATTTTTTTTCAAGGTTCCTAAAATATTTGTTGAATATTTTGGCAAGGTAGGTTTAGTTTGTGATGGTGCAGTGTAGTTGCAGGTTTATAGAATAGTTAAGTCTAGTTAAGTTGACTAAGGTGCCAATCTATGGTCGGAGTAGTTCCCTATGTGTCTATGTATATGAGATGGGTCTGGATGTGTCCCTGGCTATGTGTGGATTGTTTGGGGAGTTAGTGAAAATACTTTGGTGGCTTGTAGCCCTATGTGTCTTCTTTGCGACCCTTGTGGGTTTGTAATTTTAGAATTTTATAGAATATTTGGTGATTTTCCTTATGAGGGATTTCAATCTATTGAGATAATTGTGGTTTTACTTAGTTGTGAGGTGTTGTGGTAGGAATTTTGTTGGGGATGATTTCCCTGGTTTTCTACACCCTAAAAGGTGAAGGGAATTGACCTTGCCCCAAGTTTAAATCTATGTCCATGTGTAGGACAAAGTAAGAGGTTGAAGTGAGTCGTTGAGAGATTGATGAAATCTCGTTTTGCATGAGGCTGGAGTTATTTTCAAATCTAGTACTGATGTGAGAGGAGTTGGCCAAAACCCTTACGATAAGCCTATAGCCTAATGTGTTAACTTTCAAACGAAAATGGTGTCACCTCAATTGCAGGTTTATGGAAATTTTGATGGTTTTCTAAGTCATCTGGATTATGTGGTATTCCTTGTTGGGCAGCATATGTTTTTGGTAGTTTAACTATTTATGTATGGTTGAGTATGTTTAATAATGTCCCACTATGATATTCTTGATGTTTGATTCTTGATGTGGATGTTAACATGATATGTATGATCTGTTCTTTTTGTACTTTAATGAAGGAGGTGCATTTTGTGTAGCATTATTGATTATTGATATGTATGTATATGTGGCATGGGTGTGAGTCATGATGAATTGTTGCTACAGCATGTGTGGATGTGAATTCCCTGATCTTATGATGGTATATGTGGATTGGATGATGTAGTTTCTTTCCCTGTTGTGGTGGCTTGTGAGAGGCACCAGATTGTGTGGCCCGGGTGGTTTATCCAAAGACATAATAGAGGATAATGATGAGAAACACCTGATGATGATGAAGGAGATGGTAGTGTTGTGGAGGCTTATGCCTAAATAATTTCTAGCAAGGACGGAAAGCCAAATTGACTATATTTTGTTGGATAGATGGTTCGGTGGGATAGGAAAACCTTTTTCTGTGCTGGCTAAACTATTTATGTCGAATTTCATCTAAATGCCTTCTTTGCCCAAAATTTGTGATTTTGGAAGTTTATTTTAAGCTTTTCTTTAAAGTTGGTTGATTTCTAAATGGTATCCTACAAAGCATGGTTTTGAAAAGGACGATGTCTATACTTGTGGACGAAGTTCAAGTATCCCTTATCACTACTATTGTCTTTGAATGTTATAAATTGAGTCTTTTGAAAGGGTTTTGAAAATTATAGCCTTTCCTTGAGTCGCCTAAGGTGATCAAGTGATTTATTGATGTCTTTTGAAACTTTCATGAGGTTAAAGAGGATTTTCAAAATGTGGATGATTTTCGAGTTGAGGAAAGTGATTTTGAAGAGTGGTGGGATTTTCTCTTAAAAATCCATCTACACTCCTCTCATCTTGACATTAATAAAAGGGAAAGACGTAATGAATTCATCATGCATCATGACATTGTCGGGAAGGAAAGTCCTTTTGGACTTATAAGCCCAAAGGGCAAAATTCCTCGTACACAGGTGGTTGTCCTACAAGGACTATTTTGTTCACATTTAATGGTTAATGATGGAAACACCTATAAGGTGGAAATGCTTCGTATGGAGTGGTAAAATGCCTGGTACAGGGTGGTTGGCACACTAGATTATTGATAGAAATAGGTACCCATCATGCATCATGAGCACTAATGAAAGAGTAAGGAAGGATTGACTAGTCGGCCATGCATATTGCATGCATTTTATTTGTTTATCCAATGAATTTGGGTGTTGTGAATGTGCTCGTGGTATGGTGTTTATTTGTATGTGATTATTTGATGGCTAAGTGATTGTGGTTATACATGTTGTGTACTATGACTGTGATGTGATTAATGTGTATGCTGGATATGATGGATGGCAAATGAAATGATGGGACTATGTGTCTTTTATGCTAGCATGTGGTTCTCTTTATTTCTAGATGAGTTATTGTAGTTGTAGTGCTACCTAGGTTGTTTTATGTTGTATGTATCTGTGAATGGGTCATTGCCAATGAGGTGGCACACCCTTTAAGCCCATTATGTGTGTTGGATGTATTTATGTGGGTCCTTGCCAATGATTAGTGGCATACCCTTGAGCTTATAGGCTCCTTGTTATGCTTGTCTAGGTCTATTATCTCACCTTTTTGCTTTTGTTTTGTTTTTTGGCTGTGGCCCACCTTATGATCAAAAATGTATGGATGGAAGGAGCTTCATGTGGATTACACTCAGCGATGGCAAGTGGACAGAGCATGAGGAGCAGCTTGACGGGGTAAACTACTGGATGGGAGGGTTACCTTCTTGGCAACAACAACCTTAACTAGGTGATGCTAGTGGTGCATGATGTGTATCTGTCAATGTTAGTGGATTGGAGGACATACCAATTTAGAGCCTTACTCCCTCCTCTTCAATCGCGTCTACAGCTTTTGCTTTGAAGGAATTAATGGCTAGGGAGTGGAGGAGAGTTATTGTGGTCCCTATAATTGCTACTAGAGTAAAGGGGCGTAGGAAAGGCCATGGTTAGGAAAGGCAACAGGGTCCTCCAACCATTAGGCCTTTGAGCGATAGGACTAGTATGACTGCCAAGAATGTTGCGCCTCCGTGTATGCCTACCTTTTCGTGGACAGCTAGATCCTCAAAAGCCCCTTAGGACATCATGGAGTATGTAGCCCAAATGGGCATAGACAAAGAGAGTAGTGAGGATGGTAGGGACTCCCCTAGTGACTCCCTAGTTGACAATGACCCTAGTTTGTCTTATCATGCGGGTAAGAGTGGTTACACCCTTAGCCAATAAAGCTAGTTTCAGGGATAGTCTATGGTGTCCATGGGCCTTGGAGCTATGTTGTTAGTTAGGGATTAGTAGTTTCTAATTTCATTTGGTGGTTTGTAAACTATTTATAACATGTTTTATTTGGTATTGTAAACTTAATAATTATTTGTTTTAAGATATGCATGGAACCCTTTATGATTGGCACTTAAGATTTATGTATTCCCAATGCTAATACCCTTTATACACTGTTATCAGGTACGGACGAGCAATAGCATTTACTTAAATTATTTTCATTTATGTTTTGATTTTGAGTTATGCATTTATTGGCTTGTCCAGACTGCTTTATAATTGTGTATTCATATATAAAAACTACCTATTAGGTACTTATAAATGTAGTCACTCTAAGTGGCCAATTTCTTTTACTTTTCCCATATGAGGGTATTGTGTGATGTTATTTAACACAGGTTCCATATCTTCTGAAGTTTGCTCACAGATTTATATTTAAAAGCGAAAAATTTTCCCGCTTTTTTACTAAAATTTATTAAAAAAGTTTTGTTTTTGCAGACTTAAATGAATATTAGTTAAATTCTAATCCCAACTAGCTAGGTCCCTACACTTGAGAAAAGAAAGAATATAAGGCTAAAAATTTAACTTTTCAGACCTAGTTTCAAACACAATTTCAGACACTTAAACAAATTTTGTTAAAAACAAATCATATACCATTTTCAAGGTTTAAAAGTCTATTTTCTACATTGCTACTTGACTATTAATTCCCCAGACTACCTGACTATTTACTCACTTTTACAATGAAATCCTATGTTGCTAGCTTACAATACAACCTTAGTTTAGTAGAATTCTCTACAAAAACTCAAGCAGAAAAATCAAACATATTAATTAATTAAGTTTTCACAGGAATAAATTTAATTTTCTCTTTTAATTATTTTCAATCACTTAATCATAAATTATGAAAAGCATTATCTTTCAATCTCCTTCTCATTGAAGCCACAAATATTCTTATCATTCTCATAAGAAGAAGACAAAATGACTTTTGCTACTAACAAGCATCTGCCAAAGGTGTCGATGCCATTGCTGTTAATGTTGACATTGAAGGAGAGTTTGATGTTGACTTTCGATGTCCTCCTTGTAAGACCTGTTTTTATAATATATGAAAAAGTGGTTGATAATCTAAAAAGAGAAATTAAATTTAAATTTAGTTAAAGTGAACAATTAAAAGTAGTTGCTTGCTGTGTAAATTTCTATAGAGTTTTTTTTTGCAGAAATTAAGCTTGTTCGGATTTCAGCAATGAAGAGGTACACTATAAAGGCTGGCAGTGTAAGACTTGCAGCATGTTGATCCATAATTAAGTGAATGAATAATTAGGAAGAGGAATTAAATTTAGGTTCCATTGAAAAATAAATAATTAAAAATACTGTTTGTTCTTGTTTGAATTTTTGTAGTGATTACTGGGAAAATCCAATCTATGATAATACCTACTGAGCAAGGATTTATATGTAAAGTTGATGAGTAGTATGAGATCATTGAATTTAATCTTAATTATTATTAATTATGATTAGATTCTATTTGGTTTGATAGCTTTCCTTATCTAAAGATTTAGAACATTGGGTTTGATCTTGTTTCTGCTTGAGACCGATTATCGAGAAACCTATCAGATAAAGAGAGCTGACTATCTAACTGCTATAGAGGCAGATCAAATATACCTTGAGATATATTAGTGAGTCATAAACTCATTAATATTTTAATTTCAATTGAATTATCTTAATTAGTTTGAATGTCAAAAAACCCAAAACCTAATTTACTAATTTCGGTATTTGACTGTATTATCTCTGTCAGTATAAGAAATTAAAATTTCTTTTGTTTAATCTTATAACTATTTTTCCTAACCTAACTAAACTAGATGACCAATTTGTTTTTCCTAAGCAAACTAACTAGTTACATTTTAACTAAGTGTTAAGTCACAAAGTACCTATATTAAATCAAATCACTCTTACAAAATGTACCCTAATGGTACTTAAACCATAAAACCACCCATGGTTTTGGCAAAGTGGTCATCCAGTTCTCCATGTTGGAGAAGTTGGAAATTGATTTTCATTTTTACATTAAATCCTACCCATTTGTCTATTAAATTTTTGCCCCTCATTTGTTACTTAAGTTAGACTTAGAGCAAAATTTTAAAATCCATTCCTCCTTAAAAGCCCATAGCCGTGGACCTAGGAGTTTTTACCACTCTCACTCTCAATTTTCTCTAAGTATTAGAAGTATGTTAGAAGAGTAGAAAAGTTTTAAGCCTTGGTAAGTCTCCATCTTCTTCATCCTTTCTTCTTTCCCCCTTCCATTTTCTTCTTAGATCCTTGAGTTCTAAAAATGTTTTCCTTACTTCCTTTGGCTCAAGAACTAACCTAAGGTTATTTTGGTATCTTGGGTTGTCCATTTGTGATCATTATTGAAGCTTGTTCAAGCCAAATTTCAAAGAGAACCCTCCATCTTGTCATTTTCTTCTCAAAGGCCCTATTTTGTTGAATCTTTGGAGACAAGGAAAACTATCCCTTTTTGTGTGATCTTGGTATAATGCTACTATTTTTGGTGTGTTTGATGACTTATAAATTTCGTTGGTATTTTAAAAGTTGTTAACTTGATGAAAGCAAACATTTTTGCAAAGGTATGTGTAACATTCCCAAAATAGGCTAATACTAATTATGTAAAAAATAAATAAATCAAATGTTTTATGATTGTTTTATGAGTGCTTTGTATTATGTAGAACTTTGTTCTATTTTATGATGTAGTAATGGGCCATAATTAGATTAAAGGAGAGAAGGGTCCTTAAGGCCCAATAAGGCCTCCCCACCCTTCTAAGACCCCAAACCACCACCCACCCACCCACACATACACACACATTTTACCCTTAGGCGAAAAAGAAAGAAGAGAAAGAAGAAGGGAAAGAGGAGGAGGAGGAGAAGGAGGAAGAGCAAAGGACAATCATCCACTCAACCATTCTTGGAACTTATTGTGAGTGCTTCATCTTTGTCTTCTACCCCTTTTCCCCCTTGATCATGTGGTTTTGTGATTGGATTTTGGGTTTTGAGTTTTGAACCCTAACAAAGGGGATTTTAGGATTTGTCATAGTTTTGCATGATTGATGAGTTGTTTGATGTTGGGCTAAGGTTTAGAGGCATTTAGAATCAATTTTGAACCATTTATGATGAATTTGAATCAATATTTGTGTATGATGAGTCTCCTTCGGAGGAAAAAGGTTAATGCACCCTCTAGATACCAAAAAGTGTGATTAAAGGGTTTTGATGAAAAGGTCCTTTGGACCCGAGGGCGATATAAATACGAGGTCATGATATATCTATATTTTAATGAAAGAAAAGCATGCATAAGACTGAAGCGCCCTCTTTGGGCGAATGGCCAGGTTCTGTCATTTCTCATTCCCCAAAGGCTAGTGGATAAACCCCTCGGACCGGAAGGGTATATAAGTAAGAGGTCACGACATAGGGACAAGGAGGATGCTCCTTGAAAGTTTAAGCTCAACACTTTGCTATAGGACGGAAAAAAGTAAATATAAAAGACTAGGCATGTGAATGAATGTTATGAAAAGTTTATGTTTTGAAGTTTAGTAATTGATGTTTATTGTGACCTATGCATTCAAAAGGTTCATACATTATATTGCATGTATTTAGCACTCATTGCGACATTATCTCATTAGTTTATCTTCATGTTCTAGATTGACAGGTAAGGATTGTTGGCGCTTGGCCTTGAAGACTTCATGTCTTGGGTGATTGATGTATAAATAGATTATAGAATATTCTTTTGAAAGATGATGATAAATGGATGTAATATTTTGTATAGTAATCCCCTGAGTAAGAGGAATCTCTCTTATATGTATGTAATTATGTTACTTGAGAAGCATGTATGACCCCGAATAGTGAATTTCTTGAGTAATGACATCACATATTATGATATTTGTACATGTATGTCCCTGTTATCCCCATTATGATGATTAAGATGTATAAACTTAAGCTAATACCTCTTAGGGTCTTACATTTTGGTATTAGAGCAGTTCAATCCTTTGATTGTGGATAATGCGTGTTAGTCTCAGTAGTTAGCTTGTCTTGTTTTGTTCTTGCCCTGAGTTCTACCTTACTTGTTTACTATGTATTAAGCCTAATCAACTCAATATGTGGTGCATTATAAGTGGAGAAGATGGCGAGAAGAGGAAGACCACCCTAATACCCACGTACCCCTAAAATCGCAGTCGTTGAGATGATGGCTAATGCCATGAAAGAACAAACAGTAGCAACCACCAATCTCATCAACCAGGTGTTAAGGGTATCTCCAAGAGGTTCTACTGACACCACTAACACCGGGACTAGAGTCCAAAACTTAGGATTCTCTAAGTTTAGCAAAAACCTTCCTCCATCTTTCAAGGGGGAATATGACCCCTTAGTTGTTGAATCCTGGCTTCTTGAAATGGAGAAGATCTTTGGAGTGGTACCGTGCATGGAAGAGCAAAAGGTTACCTATGCCACGTTCATGTTAAAGGACGAGGTGAAAAATTGGTGGAGGGGAGCCAAAGAAAGACTAGTGAACTTAGGGACTCCTATCATTTGGGAGAACTTCAAGGTCACCTTCTTGGGGAAGTACTTCCCACAAAGTCTCTAGAATCAAAAAAGAGGCGAAGTTTCTTCAACTCCAACAAGGTGGTATGACAGTTGGCTAATACGTGGCCAAATTTGAAGAATTGGCCAGATTCTCTCAATATCTCCAACAACAACCTACTATAGCATGGAAGTTAATCAAGTTTGAGTAGGCTTTAAATCTGGAGATCCAAAACGTGGTTGGGACTCTAGAGATTTGTGACTACTCCACATTGGTCAACAAATGCCTAATTGTGGAAAAGAACTTGGGTAAGTTAGAGGCTGAAAGATAACAAGGCTTCAAAAGGAAGAGGGAAGATGGGAAGTTTATTCCCAATGAGAGGTTTAAGAGGGGAGGCTTCAAGGGGAAGAATGCAGTAACTCCCAAAAACCCCAAAGCGGATGGATGTCCTAAATGTGGAAAGGCTCATAACGAAGCCTCTTTGTCCGATTAGGATGTTTGCTACAAATACCAACAACCAATACATTTTGCCAGGGATTGCTCACAATTGAAGAAGGGAGGAGCCTTTGACCAAACACCCTGAGCCAAAGGGAGGGTCTACACCCTGAATGGTGAGAAAGCGAAAGAGGTTGACAATCTGATCCAAGGTATTTATTTCCTTAACCAAGAACCCCTAAATGTTTTGTATGACTCAGGGTTAACTCACTTTTTTGTCTCTTATGATTGTGTATGTCATTTAAAACTATTTGTCACACATTTCCCTGTCTTGTTAAATGTATCCACTCCTGCCAAAGATTGCATCTTTACTTTTCATATATGTATAGATTGTTCCCTTATAATTCAAGATAGGTTCTTTCTTGTAAATTTGATTTGTTTATCCTTGATTGGATTATATGTTAATCTTGGAATGGATTGGATTTCTGCCAACCAAGTTGTACTAAATTGCTTTGATTGTTATATAGAATTTCCCTTTGATGTTTCCATTATGCCTAAGTTAAATTCTCTTCTTTTCCCTAGTGTGTCACAAATCTCCCAAAGTATAGTGGAAGGGGGCCAAGTCTTAGAGTTGGTTCTTGGGGTGGGACCGATTTCTATAGCACCCTACAAGATGTCGCCTTTAAAGCTTAGTGACCTAAAGAGCCAATTGGAAGAGTTGATATCCCATCAGTTCATTAGGCCTAGTGCCTCACCTTGGGTGCGCCTGTTCTTCTAGTAAATAAGAAAGATGGGAGTATGAGATTATGTGTAGATTATGTGCCCCAAGATAGATGATTTGTTGGACCAACTTAGAGGAGCTTTGGTTTTCTCTAAGATTGACTTAGGTCAAGATACCACCATATTAGGATTAAGCCAGAAGACAACCTTAAGACAGCATTTAGAACTCGTTATGGGCACTATAAGTATTTGGTTATGCCATTCAGACTAACCAATGCTCCTATAGTATTCATGGACTACATGAATAAGATCTTTCAGCCTTTCCTAGATAAGTTTGTTGTAGTTTTCATAAATGACATCTTAGTGTATTCATGTACCTTAGAAGAGCATGAGGAACACCTTAGAATTATTCTACAAATCCTTAGGGAGAAGAGGTTGTTTGCAAAACTAGAAAAAATGTGAGTTTTGGTTGAGAGAAGTGAACTTCTTGGGGCGTGTGATATCCCAAGAAAAGGTAGCTATAGATCCTAATAAGGTTGAGGTAGTGTTGAGTTAGGAAAGAGTAAAGACCATAACCCAAATTAGGAGTTTCTTAGGGTTAACAAGTTAAGATAAGAGGCTTCTTAACTAGTTCTGCCTTTGACTAGATTAACTAGGAAGGGACAACCTTTTGTTTAGGATGATAAGTGTGAGAAGAGTTTTTAGGAACTTAAGGAGAGATTAACTTCCACCCTAATGTTAGTTATCCTAGACCTTTTAGGAAGCTTTAAAGTGTATAGGGATGCCTTAAGCAAAGGATTAGGATGTGTCTTGATGTAGGAAAGGAAGGTAGTGGCTTTGAGACCACATGAGAAGAGTTACCCTACCTATGACCTTGAGCTAGCGGTAGTAGTGTTTGCCCTTAAGTTATGGAGACATCATTTATATAATGTCCAGTTTGTAGTGTATAGTGACCATAAGAGCTTAAGATATCTGTTTAATCAGAAAGAGCTTAACATGATATAGAGGAGATGGATGGAGTTCTTAAAGGACTGACTTCGAATTGAAGTACCATCCAGGCAAAGCCAATGTGATGGCTGATGCCTTAAGTAGGAAATCTCTGCACATGTCTTCCATGATGGTATATGAGATGTAGTTGGTAGAGGAATTTAAGGACCTCAGGTTAAATGTGACCATAGTATTAAGGTTTCTTGTGAATTGATAGGTCAGATTAAAGAGGTTCAGAGGATAGATTTAGATTTGCAAGCCTAGAGAAACCACCTTGGGTTCTCTAAAGCTGATGATGGGACCATTCTTTTCTAAGGAAGAGTGTGTGTCCCTAAGGATGGTGGATTGATAGAACAAATCCTAGGAGAAGCCCATAGAAACGAATTCTCAGTGCATCCTAGGGCTACCAAGATGTACCAAGATCTTAAGGGGATGTTTTGGTGGCCTGGCATGAAGAGGGACATAGCTGAGTTTGTGGCCAAGTGTCTAGTCTGTCAACAAGTCAAGATTGAGCACCAAAAGCCATCTAGCTTATTGCAACCCCTAAAAATCCTAGAGTGGAAGTGGAAGAGCATCTCCATGGACTTTGTAATGGGTCTACCTAGGACCCAAGCAAGGTTTGATGCCATCTGGGTGATAGTGGATAGAGTTACTAAGTCTACTCACTTTCTACCCACCAAGGCCATTTTCTCATTGGAAAGATTGGCCAAGCTCTATCTTTAGGAGATCGTGAGATTGCATAGTGTACCTATCAACATAATTTTAGATAGAAACCCTAGATTTACTTCTAGATTTTGGAAGACACTCCACCAAGCCTTAGGTACCAAAATGAGTTTTAGTACTGCCTACCACCTTCAGTCAGATGGTCAAAGTGAAAGGAATATACAAACCTTGGAAGCTATGCTTAGGGCTTGTGTTTTAGAAGAACAAGGTGGTTGGGATAGGCACTTACCTTTGATAGAGTTTTCTTACAATAATAGTTTTCACTTTAGCATTGCTATGGCACCCTATGAAGCATCGTATGGCAGGAAGTGTAGGACACCCTTGTGTTGGTATAGGGTGGGTGAGAAAGCCTTTTGGACTAGACTTAGTTCAAGATACCACCATAAAGATCCAAATGATTAAGGATAAGCTGCAAATGGCTCAAAGTAGGCAAAAGAACTATATCGACAAAAGGAGGAAACCTCTAGAGTTTGAGGAAGGTGACCATGTGTTCTTGAGGATATCCCCTACCACTAACATTGGGAGAGCCATTAGGGCCAAAAAGTTAAATCCTCATTTCATTGGTCCTTTTCAAATTATCCAAAGAGTTAGGCATGTGGCCTATAGAATTGCTTTATCTCCGTCCTTATCAAATCTTTATGATGTAGTCCATGTCTCTCAACTTAGGAAGTATATGGATGATCCTTCTCATGTCCTTCGGACTGAGTCGGTGCATTTGAGACCTGACCTCCCCCTTGAGTCTAAACCAATTTGGATTGTCAATCATAGTGTGAAAACCCTCACGAACAAGACCATTCCTTTAGTGAAGGTCGTTTGGGAAGGGCTCGCCTCTAAGGAGACCACTTAAGAAAAAGAGGATGAGATGAGATTGAAACATCTACAACTTTTTGAGTCAGGTATGCCTTTTACCACAATTTTTGAGGAAGAAAATTTTGTATGGAGGGGAGAAATGTAACATCTCCAAAATAGGCTAATACCAATTATGTTAAAAATAAATAAATCAAATGTCTTTTATGATTATTTTATAAGTGCTTTGTATTATATAGAACTTTGTCCTATTTTATAATGTAGTGTTGGGCTAAAGTTAGATTAGAGGAGAGAAGGGGCCCTAAGGCCCAATAAGGCCTCCCTACCCTTCTAAGACCCCAAACCACCATCCACACTCACAAACACACACATACACACACACTTTTACCCTTAGGAGAGAAAGAAAGAAGAGAAAGGAGAAAGGAAAGAAGAGGAAGAGAAGGAGGAAGAGCATCCACTCAACTATTCTTGGAACTCATTATGAGTGCTTCATCTTCATCTTTTCCCCCTTGATCATGTGGTTTTGTGATTAGATTTTAGGTTTTGAGTTTTGAACCCTAACAAAGGGGATTTTGGGATTTGTCATAGTTTTGTATGATTGATGAGTTGTTAGATGTTGGGTTGAGGTTTAGAGGCATTTAGAATCAATTTAGAATCATTTATGATGAATTTGGACCCTTTAGGTGGTCATAGTTGGCCTGGAATGCGCAAAAATCACAAAAATTGCGATTCTGCGAAAGCGCACTATGGCTAAGTGAGCCACACTATAGTTGAGCGAAAATCCAATTTTCGTTGAGCGAAAAAATGTCTGGCTCAACGAAAATGCCTCTAGAGACAAGTCTGGAAACCTCATGTATTCTTACTGAGTGGAAATTTGACTCTAGAAAGGCCGTTTTTCCCTCGTTGAGCGAGAATTACCCTCGCTGAACGAGAAAGGCTCCAGAGAACAAGTTTGGGACCTTTGCACATTTTTGTGGAGCGACTTTAAAGCTTGCTAAGTAATAGGGTCTTACTCGCTATGCAAGGATATGCCTTCATTGAGTGAGAGACCCTTGGAACTACATGTTATACTTATTCCACATTCCATCATATGTTTAATGTCTTCATGTAATAAATGACTAGTTGAGAATATGATTTTTCCTTGATATTTGTATATGATGAGTCTCTTTTAGAGGAAAAAGGTTAATGCACCCTTTAGATACCAAAAAAGGTGATTAAGAGTTTTGATGAAAAGCCACTCGGATCGGTGGGTGATATAAATATGAAGTCACAATATATCTATGTTTTAATGAAAGAAAAGCATGCATAAGACTGAGGTGCCCTCTTTGGGCGAATAGGCAGGTTTCATCACTTTTCATTCCTCAAAGACTAGTGGCTAAAACCCTCAGACCAGAGGGGTATATAAGTAAAAGGTCACGACATAAGGACAAAGGGGACGCTCTTTGAAAGTTTGAGCTCAACACTTTACCATAGGACAAAAAGAGTAAATAGAAAAGCCTAGGCACGTGAATGAATGTTATGAAAAATTTATGTTTTAAAGTTGAGTAATTGATGTTTATTATGAATGATGCTTTCAAAAGATTCATACATTATATTGCATGTGTTTAGCACTCATTGAGACATTGTCTCATTAGTTTAGTTTCATGTTCCATATTGACAGGCAAGGATTGTTGGCGCTTGGCCTCGAAGACATCATGTTTTGGGTGATTAATTATAGATAGATTATAGAATATTCTTTTGAAAGACGATGATAACAGAATGTAATATTTTGTATAGTGATCCCCTAAGTAAGAGGAATCTCTCTTATGTGTATGTGATTATGTTACTTGAGAAGCATGTATAACTCGGAACAGTGAATTTCTTAAGTAATGGCATCATATATTATGATATTCATAAATGTATGTCCCCGTTATCCGCTTTTTGATTATTAAGATGTATAAGCTTAAGGTAATACCTCTTAGGGTGTTACAGTATGCTTGGTGTTCATGTTATTGTTTTCATTTTCTATCCTGACACCTCCCACTTTTTTGCTATAACTTAAGTTGTGGTTAATGGTTTTGAATGCTTGTTCTTTTGTTATAAACTAGACAAAGTTTTCTCCAACATAGACTTAAGAAATGAATGAAAAGGTTAAGAAATGAAAAAGTTATGCCCTTTTGAAAGTTGTGTTTACTTTCTAAAACGTTAAACTGGCAGTATATACTAAAACGTGATTCTGGAATGTTCTATTGGTTGGTTGTTGAAACTTTTAAAATGATCGAAACTAGATTCAATAAACTTTCTAAGCATATATAGTTTGCTTATATTTATTATTCTTTACTATTTTTAATGATTTTTAGAAGCTGATGATTGTAGTTTTTTTTTTTTTGACTGAAAGCGTTTTTGAAAACTGTGAATTTTTGAAAATCATAGTAAATCATGTAGACCTTTGTTTTTAATGAATTTGGTCATTTTGGAAATATTTTTGGGTATACTTTAAGAAAATAAATCATTTTTCTACTAAATGTTCTAAATTAGATGTAAAAGTGGCAAAACAACGTAGGTAGTCTTCTAGTAGGGTGATCTAACCTCACTGTCTTATTATTTTTGTATCTTTTTTGTAGATTTTTGCTTGAGGTGGACTTGGATGATTTAGAATTTCAACAAAATATGGATCATGTCTAGAAAAAAAAATCATTTACTTGTTTAAATTTAATTTTAAAATCAAGGCTTGAATCTGGAATGCTTCTAGATTCTGCTTTGAACTAAAGTTTCAAAATTCTTTTTCTAGTTTTAAAAAATGTTATGTTTTGACACTTGAAATTTAATTGTGAATCTTTTTATATAAAAGTTAAACATGATTTTCAAAGAAATATATCTTTTCTTTTTTTAAAAAAAATTATAAATGTATTTTAATGATTTTATTATAAGGAATAGTTTCATGAGTTATGGAATTAAGTTTTTATAAAAACCTATGACCTAAGTTTTAGAATAATGATTTCAAATTAAAAGTCTTTCTCTAAGATTTAATATTTTAATTTCAAAAATAGAATTTATATATATAATTTAATAATAGTTTATTAAATGGTGGATTAGAACAGTTTCATGATTTATCTTTGAGTAAGGCATGACGTGGTGAATATATGTGACTTGATGGCATGTTGAAATGATGTAAATTGGTGATTAAAACTTATCAAGGTGTGAATGATAAGTGGTTGTTGATATGAAATGCCATCATTGTCTATTCATGAGAATTGAGTGTCATGCACGCATACATTATTGTGAGCAATTTGACATTCAAGGAATCAATGTCAAGGGAATAGTCAGGTGCAAGTAGGGTGTGAAAGCTTAAGGATTACGGATGGCATGATTTCACAAGAGATCGGGATTTTGCATGCTCGTGTGTCATGGTGTGCAATACCTCCATATGAAAATCTTGATTGGAGCACTACTTCCCAAGATTAGTGGCCGAGATTCCCCAAATAGTTTTTGGCACATGCCACCTCATTATCCTTGGTAGGGTACTTGTGTTGATTATACCATGATTAAGGAACATTCAGACTAGTTGCTCAACTTAGATTTCCATGGAGAGTCTAGGACCATTGTCTACATTACATTTTGACCACAATATAAGTGTGATTGATATATGAAGATTATGTGGAAATATGCTTACATGTTATGACTGATTGTTTAAGTATATATTCAATGGATTGTATGTTTTGTATTATGATTTTTCTTTTGGGTAACTCATCCTTGCTTGTATGTTGTGTGTGTACTATGATGATCACGATGATTCATTGTCGTTGGAGTAGATGGACAGAGTTTTCACCTAGACCCCTACTTCTCTTTTGACTTTTGAGAGTTCAAATCAGTAGCAAAGGATGACGCCTACTAGGCCCTACCATGGTTGATGGACGACAAGACGGAGGCATCATCTTCATTTATATGCAGTCCTAAACACCCTCGCAAAGTTTGGAGGAGTCACCTTTCGATCCTTTAGATGACCCTATAGCTTCTTCGATTTGGAGTCACCAAATGCCCCTAAAGGCGAGAGAGCTTCTTATATAGAGGTATTAGAGGCGACTAGCACCATTCCTCTTGCCATGTATCTAGAGCCTTAATTATGGGAATGAGATCCATAGTGGTTCATTCCTCTTTAGTTATGTGAGTTAGTCCATATGACCAGCTTAGATTAGGGAATGTCCATATGTATATCCTTATCTGCTTTCTCAATTTGTATTTGTAGGTTGGTCACATGTATTGACTCACACACCTCACCTTAGAGTATTTTGATTTCCTTGTATATGAGTCAGTGCACAAAGCATCGCATCCTACTTGTCCATGTTAATGTTGATGTAACACCCCTATTTTTGGAAAAGGGTATAATGACTATTTTGCCCCTAGAAAGATTAGATAATTGAGAAAATAGATAAAAATAGATAGAAGTGTCTAAAATTTATTTTTAAGTCATTTATGTGCTTAGAATAATTAATAATAATTTTAGAAATCTTTCAAAAATATATTAAGACAATTTTTGTGAAAATGACCAAAATACCCCTGGTTGACTACGAGAGCAGACTAGAGACTTTTGACTTCAAAGTATTTTGAAAAATTTATATTAGGTATTTTAATTATAAAAATTTTATTTTGAAAGATAAATAGTGAAAAATATAACACTCTTATTGCAACTTTTCAACCAATATTCTAATAATTGACTAGTTAATTCTGAAAAATCGGGAGAGAATTTCAAAATTTTGATTCCCACCATCATGCTCAAAATTTCAAGAGCTATCTAGTCATGATTTTTAATAATTTTTTTGACCCGAAGCTCGGAAAAATTAGAAAATGACGATTTTGTTCCTCTTTCTCAATGTTAAAGGCTAACATGAGAAAAAGATTCAATGGACATTAAAATTCCAATTTGAGCTTGGAATCATGTCATATATATTAAAATATAATTTTATAAATTTTCTGAAAATTTTCTGGAGTTCTTGTGTAAAATGACCAAAATGCCCCTAGGTGTCTTATAAGCCAGTCAGTATTGATTTGACATCCAAAAAAGATAAAAATGGTAATTTCAGTTTATTTATAGGTGAAATATTTAATTTTATAATTTTCATAAAAATTTTGGTATTTATTGAATTAAAATGGATTTATTATGAATTTTTTAGCTTCAACATACAAAATAAATAGATAAAATTTGAAATAAATTAATAAAAATTAAAATTAATTATTATAAATTTATTTTTATGAGAAATAATGTATTTTTACAGTTTTACATTTAATTGAATTTTTTTGATATTAAAAGTCAATTTTTTCAAGTTTAGGCGATTTTATTGGTATGGGCTAATTTACCCGCAAATAAAATTAACATCTAGAAGCTGGACAGCTAAGGGAGCACGTCCACAGCCTAGGAATAGCTGATTCATCACCCTATTTTTGACATGTGTCCCTAAATTGGATTAAAAATAAATAAAAATTAGATTTATGACATAATAATGACATAATGGATGATGTAAATGGTGGGACACCTAAGCCCCCCTCTTCCTCTATAAATACCACCATCCATGGACAATATTTTCACCATTCTTATCCTCCATAAGCTAGAGAGCCTCTCTCTCTAAAATCTTCTCTCTCTAGAAATTCTTC
The DNA here is from genome assembly GCA_004329165.1 of Spatholobus suberectus. Classification (NCBI taxonomy): domain Eukaryota; kingdom Viridiplantae; phylum Streptophyta; class Magnoliopsida; order Fabales; family Fabaceae; genus Spatholobus; species Spatholobus suberectus. The sequence continues at coordinate 20,851,996 of CM014733.1, forward strand.
TTCTTTAGTTTTTATGTTAAAATTTTGCTAGTTTTCAACTAGTAGAATTTCTCCTCCTAGAAGTTTTGCACCAACAATTCCATTCTCTTCATCAACCACCTTAGAGGTAAAGGGGGGAGTGGGGTTGGTTCTAAATTACTATCACTTTGCATGTTGGTAGGAAGGGTTTTCCCTTAAACCCATTTAGGCTTAAGTTTTATTATTGTTATTATTGTTGAAAGTTAAACTTTAATTTTTGTTAAGTTATTACTCTACTCAAATTTAGATTATTAAATCATAATCACTAAATTGTTACTCTGCCCAAATTTAAATTATTAAATTTTACTAAGCTGTTACTCTATTCAATTTTAGAAAATAAAAATGCATTTACTAAGCTATTACTCTGCTCAAATTTAGAAAATCAAAATGCATTTATTTAGTTGTTATTCTACCAAAATTTTAGTAATTAAATTATAATTACTATATTGTTATTCTTCTAAAATTTTATATGATTACTAAATTGTTATTTCGTTAAAATTTTGATATTATACAATTTCTGCAAGGTAGAAATGTTGATTGTACCGGTACTCAAATTAAATGAGACCAGAGAAACCTCTGCTTGAGAAGTTAGGAATTGATAGTTTAGTGAGTAATGTAAAGTAAGTGACATGCAATGGCATGGCACCCTGCTAGGGAAGCCACAGTTTGGTACGCTGAGGAATGAAAGGCAGGGACCCACTTGTAGAGGTCTTGGGGGTAAGCATCGAGTGGTGAAGGTCCTAATGGCTAAGATAGCACCCTTGAGCCGGGATATTTGCCTAACCAAACTCGATAACCTCGACAACTGCTCAACATTCCAAGATTGGTTTGAGAGTATACCTCTATAAATTGATATCCTAAATTATTATTTTGTTCCTCAATGATGACAAGGACTATACCATATGATGGTGTTGAGAGAGGTATATGTACTCTAGTCACTTCCCAGGTTCTGTTAAGAACTATTACCCACTAATGGAAAGTATGGATCCATACTGAGTCAATGATTGTATAACATAGAATAAACTTTAGGTTTTCCTTTTATTGTTAACTGTGTTTTATCTGTATTGTGTTGTAGAATTCCTACCATACAAGTAAAAGTGATTTTAGAACAAATCACCTCACTCCATTACTTTTTCTTTTATGCATGATTGATCGCGGTTAATGAAGACTCGGCTGTTGATGAAGACCTATAGGGCTAGTCTGATAGTTTATTATGGGATAGGGTAGACAGACATTGCTCTAATTAGGATCTTTTTGATGTATTGGAAATAAGTAGTAACTACTTTGATGTATATTTCAATCTCCCTGTATTTCAATAATTTTTTTGATTATGAAATCATGATGTACAGTTCTACGATGAATACATACAGGTTTTATTTTTTTACTATCGTTTTCAAATTCTGTTAAATTTACAAATTTTCTTTTATTAAAAGTGGAGAAAAATTTTACTCGCATTTTTAAATAAGTAAATAAGTATAGGTTGTATTCAATGTGAATGGGTGTCACAGTTGATGTTTCTTTGAGTATGAGACTTCTTTTCTTACATGTTTAATGACATAGACTTTATTTCTAATCTATGTTGGCACTACTGAATAGAAAAGTATTTGAAATCGCAAAAATTCTAACTTATTTTCAAAGTAAATTAAGCTAAGAGTTCTCATAATTAAAATCAAAAATTGAATCCCGGTTATGTTGGTCGAGTTTTCCTGTGATGAAGTTGGGTCGTTACACTCCTCATCCTTGTGGACAAAGCCCTTTTTACCCAAACTTTTCCATTCTAGGTCTTCTTGGGCGATTATATACTCATATGAAAGCTAAACTTCTAGAGAATAAACCCAAGGAAGTAAAAGCGAACTTATTTCAAGCTTGCTTTCTACTTTGAACATCTCAAAGCCTAGTGATCAGAGATATACTAATTTGGAGTCCTTTTAGAAGAGATCTAGTGATCTTGTCACTATTAACACATCATTGTAAGAAGAAAAAAGGAAACTCCATTATACATTCTTTGAAGTTACTTTACAACTACCTTTGGTTGAAGAATGCTTAGAAATTTAGGATGGAGCTTAGAATTTCTCAAGCAAAGGAAAATAATCTTAAGAGGGAATTGGCATCTCTTATTATGGGAATTAGATAAGGTTAAACTAACTTTTATTATGGAATTTGCTACAAAGGAGCATCATGAGGACATGATGAATGTCATCCTTGAGTCCTTCTCAAATGCAATAAATCAACTTCATCTCCTAAATCCTACTTCAATGTTAGCATTTCTTCTCCTCACCTTATGGTTCCGGATGAACGAGTTGGCTAGCTTAACCTTAACAGATATTTCCTTTCCACAGAATAAGCATATTTATGTTTCCTTTCACCTTTGGTTGTAATAACTTTTATAATGAAATTTGATGTAACGACTTTTTTTCTTTACATAATAGAATCCTTTCATTTGTTTTATCTTTTTTATGTTATTTGTCTTTTTGAATTTTAGTTACGATTTCCATAACCTAATTAGACTACTGATCTTACTTACCCATTTTACGTTATGGATTTTGGTCCTCATTATCTCTCTTTGGATGATGAGTCCTATGAATCCTACTTACACATTTTATGTTATGGATTTTGGTCCTCATTATCTCTTTGGATTATGAGTCCTACTCTTCCATCATTTTTCTTTTGGACTTCAGTCCTTATAATCTTAAATTGTGGGTCTTACGCATCCTTATTTTTGGATTTCAATCTCCATAGCCTTATCATGTTATGGACACTACTTATCCAACTTGTTTCTAGATTTCAATTATAAGTCCTACATGTCCTTATCTTCTCTTTAGATTTTGGTCACTTTAATCTCATTGGATAATGGGTCCTACTCATTTATGGTATGTAGAGTTTTTATAGATTTTGGTGCAAACTTTCCTTTAGTGATACATCTTACACATCCTTATGGATTTCAGTTCTTATCACTTTTGGTAAGTCAATCCTACACGTCTCTTTACAATAATCACTTAGTAGACAACAATTATTATATAGTAAACTCCTTCATTTAACTAAAATATTTTCTTATATTCATTACATTCCATGTAGGTATCTTTTTTCTTGCTAAAGTTTTCATTTAATACCCTTCTTGTTGTAGCTTATACTACTCGATAGGGGGCCCAGGGACCAATTTTCAAACATCATTTCTAGTTAATTGATTAAGTTCCTCTTGCATAGCAATTAACCAAAATTCACCAACTAAAGCATCATCAATGGACTTCAGTTCAATTTGACACAAAGCACATTTAATAACAAACATTTCTAAGAGGAGATCTAGTAGATACTCCCTTTGAGATTTCACCAATGATGTTGTCCAAGGGTGATCATTCTTTGTCCTCCACTCCTTAAACAAATAATGTGAAGTATCCTCTTATGGTATCTCTTGAACTTCATTCTCATTCATTTCTTTTGAAGCTTCTTACTTGTTTATATTGATTGAAATATCTACAAAATCATCACAAGAACCTTTTCCAACCTTTTGAAGGTTAGTCTCATAAAAAACATGAACGGATTCTTTAATTGTCATGGTTCTCTTATTGTATAATCTATATGCCTTATTAGTATTTGAATATCCAAGAAAGATACCTTCATTATATTTTGCATTAATTTTTCCAAATTATCCTTGCCATTGTTCAAAATAAAACACTTGCAACCATCACATATGAATGAGAGATGTTGGGCTTTCTATCTTTAAAAAGCTCATTTTTCTTAAGGATAGGTCTAATAAGAATCTTATTTATGACATAACAAGAAATATTAACGACATCTGCCCAAAAATACTTAGGTAACATAAATATATTCACTAAGCATAGTCCTAGCTAGCTAACCTATTTTTTCTTTCAACTACCCTATTTTGTTGAGGTGTTCTAGGGGAAGAAAAGTTATATTTAATATCATTCTTATCATAAAATGCTTCAAATGCATGATTTTCAAACTCTTCACCATGATCACTCCTTATGCATGCAATCTTAAGGACTTTCTCATTTTGTAACTACTTAGTAACCTTTTGAATTCATGAAATGCATCTTGTTTGTTTGCAATGAACAATGTCCAAGTATACCTTGAGAAATTATTAACTACTAAGGCATACAAATTACCACAAAAACTCATGCCCTTAAAGGTTTAAATAGATCCATGTGAAGCAATTGTAAAGGTCTAGAAGTAGACACAACATTCTTAGGTTTAAAACTTGATTTAGTTTGTTTACCATTCATGCAAGCATCACACAAGCCATCTTGTTCAAACTTATTTTAGATACACCAACAACCAAATCCTTAGCAATTAGTTGATTCAAGGGATCCACATGAATACGTGCAGTTTTTCTATGTCAAAGCTATGCATCATTTCTTTTTGATAACAAGCATTGTATGTTAGCATTAGGTATGTCATTAATATCAAGCATGTAAATGTCATTTACCCTATTTCCAAAAAATTGATTTGCTTATTAATGACATGTTCAACCATGCAATATTTATAATCAAATATAATGTTATATCCTTTATCACATGGTTAACTGATGCTAAGCAAGTTATGCTCCAAACCATCAATATTTAAAACATTTTCTGTTAAGGTGTTCTAAGATTTACTAACTTTACCACTCCAAGAATCTTCCCTTTGTTGTTTTCATCTCTATTGGTCATGTGGTCTTCCTTTGTAAAAGAGAGATGGGTGAATTGGACAAGTCTCTAACCATGTTCTTTGAAAAACTACTATTAAGATACCACTATTCACTATAGGTCTTCAAGCACATCTACAACACCACCATAATAATTTAGGTACCAAATTATGATTTGAGTCTTGAAGGTTAGCTTTGGGAACCAAACTCTTTGGAACCCAAATCAAGCTATAATGCTCAATACTTTTCTTCTTAATCAATCATCTCCCAACTACATGGCCATCTTTATAACAATAGTTGCACAATTCACTTACTTCCTTAGTCTAACAAAATGAGTACCTTTATTTCTCCTTTTAGCATTGGGGCCATATCCCAAGCCAAATCTAATAAAGGTAACAACCCCTATTTTTTTACCTATCAAATTATTTTTCTAATTATTTTGTATTTATTTCTAAAGAACCAGATAGGAATCTCAAAAATTTGATCCCTATGGTTACGCTCGTATTAGTGAGTAGTACTTAGTTTAGATTTTTAATAATTTTGGTGAAACGAAGTTTGAAAAAAGGTAAAATGACTATTTTGCCCCTAAAAGGACAAGATAATTGAGAAAATAGATAAAAATAGTTAGAAGTGTCTAAAATTTATTTTTAAGTCATTTAAGTGCTTAGAATAATTAATAGTAATTTTAGAAATATTTTGAGAATTTATTAAGACATTTTTGTGAAATGACCAAAATACCCCTAGTTAACTGTGAGAGCAGACCAGAGACTTTTTGATTTCAAAGTATTTTAAAAATTTTATACTAGGTATATTTTAATTATAAAAATTTCATTTGAAAGAAAAATAGTAAAAAATGTAACACTCTTATTTCAATTTTTCAACTATTTTTCTAATATTTGACTATTTAATTCTGAAAAATTGAGAGGAAATTTCAAAATTCTGATCCCTACTGTTATGCTCAAAATTTCAAGAGCTATCTAATCATTTTAATAATTTTTCCAAGCTGGAGCCTAGAAAAGTAGAAAATGATGATTTTGTCCCTATTTCTCAACATTAAGAGCTGACATAAGAAAAACATTCAATTGACATTAAAATGTCAATTTGAGCATTGAATCATGTCATATGTATTAAAATATAATTTTGGGAATTTTCTGGAATTATTGTGAAAAATGACAAAAATGCCCATAGGTGTCTAATAAGCCAACCAACACTGGTTTGACATCCAAAAATGGTAAAAATAATAATTTTAGTTTATTTATAGGTGAAATATTTAATTTTAGAATTTTTATAAAAATTTTGGTATTTATTGAATTAAAATGGATTTATTATGAATTTTTTAGCTTAAAAATACAAAATAAATAGATAAATTTGAAATAAATTAATAAAAATTAAAATTAATTATTAGAAACTTATTTTTGATGGAAAATAATGTAATTGTTCAGTTTTACATTAAATTGCATTATGTTGATATTAAAAGCTAATTTTTCAAGTTTAGGCAATTTTATCGGTATCGGCTAATCAATTACAATTAAAATTTATACTAGGGAGCTTTAGGACAGCTTACCCAGCACGTTTTCAACCTACAAGGGGGCGATTCACTAGCTAAAATTGATATGTGTCTCTAGTTTTACATATTTGTCCCTTAATTGAATTAAAATAAATCAAAAACCTTATTTATGACATAATGGCTTATGTCACTTAGGGGACACCTATGCTCCCTTCTTCTCCTATAAATACCCATGTATTTTAGACATTCTTCATACATCGTCCACTTTCTCAAGCTAGCCAAATTCTTAGAAAGCTTCTCTCTCTAGAAAACATTTTCTTTTACTTTTTTTTTTATGCTAAAATTTTACTAGTTTTCCAACAACTAGTAAAGTTTTCTTCCTAGGAGCTTTGCATCAAAAATTTCATCCTCTTCATCAACCACCTTAGAGGTAATGGGGGGAGTGGGGTTGATTTAAATTATTGTCACTTTGCATGTTGGTAGGAAAGGTTTTCCCCTAAACCTATTTAGGCTTAAGTTTTATTATTATTATTATTATTATTGCTATATTGTTTGATGTTAAATTTTAATTTTTGCTAAGTTGTTACTTTGTCCAAATTTATATTATTAAATTATAATTGCTAAGTTATCACTCTACTCAAATTTAAATTATTAAATCATAATTACTAAGTTGTTACTCTGTTCAATTTTAGAAAATTAAAATGCATTTGCTAACCTGTTACTCTGCTCAAATTTAGAAAATTAAAATGTATTTATTTAGTTGTTATTCTACCAAAATTTTAGTAATTAAACTATAATTACTATGTCGTTATTCTGTTAAAATTTTGGTATTGTACAATTTTTACAATATAAGACAGAAATGTTGATTGTATTGGTACTCAAAGTAATTGAGACTAGAGAAACCTCTGTTTGAGAAGTTAGGAAGTGATAAATTAGTGAGTAATGTAAAGCAAGTGACATGTAGTAGCATGACACCTTACTAGGGAAGCTACAGTTCGATATACTGTGGGATGAAAGGTAAGGACCTATGGTTAGGTCTAGAGGGTATGGTATCGAGTGGTGAGCATCCTAATGGCCAAGGTTGCGCTCTTTAGTTAGGACAATCACTTAACTAACTTGATAACCCTAACAACTTATTAGCACCACCAGGATTGGTGAGAGTATACCTCTATAAATGGATATCCTAAATTGTTATTTTGTTCCTCAATGATGATGAGGATTGTACCATGAGATGATGTTGAGAAAGATATATGTACTCCTAGTCACTTCCCAGGTTCTGTTAAGAACTATTACCCACTAATGGAAAGTGTTGATCCATACCGAGTCAAGGATAGTATAGCATAGAATAAACTTTAGGTAGGTTTCCCTTTTATTGTCAACTGTGTTTTATCTGTATTTTATAATACAATTCCTACCTTAAATGTAGAAGTGATTTTAGAACAAATCACCTCACTCCATTATTTTTCTTTTTATGCAAGATTGATCACAGTTAATAAAGACTCAACTATTGATGAAGACCTATAGGGCTAGTTTGATAGTTTGTTATTTTATAGGATAGGGTAGATGGACACTACTCTGACTAGGATCTTTTTGACATATTAGGAATAAGTAGTAACTATTTTGACATATATTTTGATCTCCCTATATTTCATTAATTTTCTGATTATGAAATCATGATGTGCAGTTCTACGATAAATACATACAAATTTTATTTTTTTTACTACCGTTTTCAAATTCTGTTAAATTTCTATTATTAAAAGTGGAGAAAAATTTTACTCACATTTTTAAATAAGTAAATAAATATGGGTTATGTTCAATGTGAGTGAGTGTCACAAGCAAGGCATTAAGTTATTCTTACCATTTGTGAGCTTTGCAAGAGAGTTTTCAAAACTAAATTTTCAAGCTCAAGCCTCTTGCAATTTTCACAACTGGATGAAGGTATGTAATGAGATTGTGCATGATCTCTTTCTTCATTAGCCATTTCATTAACAAATTCATACATGGTCTCTTTTTTCAAACTTAAGGTCATCTACCTCTTATTTAAGCTTTTCAATTTTAATAGTCATATTCTTTTTATCTTGCTCTAAATGTGACATTAAAGTCTTTGCTTAGTTATTGTCCTGGCAAGAACAATAGATTCTTTATGCAATTCCCCAAATGCTTCATGCAACTTATCATAATTATAAGAAAAAGCAAACTCATCATCACTAACCTCATCACTATCACTTTGATGTTTGACCATGAGACAAAGATTTGCTTCTTCACTCTTTTCATCATCACTTGATGTGCTCACCTAATTGTCATCCATGCTATATATGCTCTTTTGGTTTAGCCTTGAAAGTCTTCTTTTCATCTTCTCATTCTTCTTCTTATAGCTTAGATACTCAAACTTGATGTTACTATGCTTCCTACATTCATAACATGTTGGTGTTGAGAAGTTTTCCTTCTTCCTTTTACCCTTGAAGTTCTTGTTGTTTTTGCCTTGGTTCTTATGAATTTCCTAAACTTCTTCACTAGCATGTTAAAGTGCTTTTCTTGTAGCTCTCCAAGGGTGGAATCGTCACTATTGGACTCTTTTTCTATCTTTGAAGATGTCACCAATGCTAGCTCTTTCTTCTTCTTATCCATTTCTTCACTTGCTTGCAACTTAGAAAGCTCTAGCTCATGCTCTTGAAGATTTTCAAAGAGTGTGGCTAGCATCTTGTTAATGAGATCTTCATTATTAAAATCTTTTCCCAATGAAATGATATGATTTACTTTATATGTGAACCTTTGTTGCATGTTTAGTATGGACTCTCTTTGATGAATTCTAAAAAGCTTATACTTATGAGTAAGGGTGTTTATCATAGCTTTCTTGACTTCATTAGTTCCCTTATAAATTACTTGCAATGCGTCCTACATCTCCTTAGCCGACGTGCATGTGGACACTTTAAAGAACGCATCCATGCTTAGACCAATGATTATGATGTTCTTAGCCTAAGATCTAGTTGCACTTGCCTTTTCTCTTCACTAGTCCAAAAACTCTTAGGTTTAGGTTTTTCCTCTTTTCCTACAACATGCATAGGGATGAAAGAACCATTTACTATAACTTCCCACATATTTATGTTAATAACCTCAATAAAGATTTTCATATTAGCCTTCCATTAGGTATAACTGTCACCATTGAAAATGAGAAACTTTGTAATAGAGACATATTCGCCACCATTCAAACTTGAATCCATTTCGTAAAAGCTTGTAAGTGTTTAAGCTAAAAAAGCAATTCCTAAGCTCTAGTGCCAAATGTGCAAATTGTAACACCCTTTTTATTTTATGTATTTCAAATTTAATTTATTATAGAATTCGATTTATTAACATTTTTTTATAAATCAAGTCTAGATCTTAATGCATTTAAACTTTCTCAAAATAAATGAAAAGAAATCAAATTTAGAAGTCTAAACTAAAGGAAATATAACATAGATTATATTCCAAAGTTATAAGTACATCCATTCTCAAGACAAAACAACTTTTCTTAGCTTACTAGTAATAGATAAAGGAAAATAGTATTATTTGTTTGTAATCTTTAGCTATCACATTGTATTCCCTTTCCTCACATTGGTGGTGAAAAGAAAATGGATGAAGGGGTTTGAGTGTTAAGCAGCATGAGGTGTAAAAGTAACAACCATAGGTCTATCAACAATAATTGGGACTTGATGAATAGAAAGCAATATGTCTAATGTTGCTTGACCCCTAAAAGTAATTGTGTTCTTCACAACATCGACGTTCCAGTTGGTTCCCGGGAAAATGGATTGTATAAAAGTAGTAAAAGGGTCAGTCATATGTTCATCCATCTATTTTAATTACATAATAAAGTTTATTCCAAACAAAACAAACAAGAAGGAGTGAGGACAAATATCATATAGGTCAATTAAGTTAGAAATATAACTATACAAGCAATTAAATGATGCATGTCAAAATTATGATGTAAGCATAAAGCAGTTATACGAATGAGAATGCATGGAGCCCAATAAAACTTTACTCCATGGATATACCAATATTTTTCTTTTAGAGGAGCGATTAGAGAGTAATAGTTAGTATCAACAGTTACCAAAATATATCAATATAAATAATCAAGAATGCACACATAATTAACTGTACCCAAGTGCTTCAATAACCAATCCTAAGTTGTGTAGAGACTAGTCGGAAATAAATGAGTCTTGCAATGGTTAGTACAACACAAGGGAATCACCCACTTGGTCACTTATACACTCCAAATTCATTTAACCCCAAGGTTAATGAAACCTCCACTTCCACATCCTCGTTACCATTTAGTGAAATATAACTCAACTATTCATTATTCAAAAACAATGGGATGCTATGCAATGCATACACATAATTTTGAATCAAAGTCACATAACATCAATTCATTGTAAATGTAAACATCTTCTTTTTGTTTCAACCAAATTAATTCATATTCATTTATATTAAAAAAAGGGATTAGTACTTATAAGAATTATTGAAATAATCAGTATGTGTAAATTTAAATTTAAGGAATAAAAATTTTAATAATTAAGAGGATATTAGTTGTTAATAAGGAATAAAAAAATGGGTAATAGGTTAAAGACAATTACAACCTGATTTATGAATTAGAAGTGTTCTAATGAAAATTTGACATTTCTAATTGTGAGAAATAAGCAAAATAAGATTAAAACAAAGAAGATTAAGATAAATAAGATTAGGTTAGGGACACCTCACTATCATCCATGTTTATACTCTAAAATTTAAAAGACTATGATAGGTGTTTCCTCCCCTTACCTCAGAGAAACTTTGTTGGAGAGTAACGTTTTTTTTTTTATTCTCTCTATTTGAGAACTCTGCAAGGACTTGATCTACCAACTTTTTGAATAAGTAGTAAATTAAGATAGAATTTTAGAGAGGAAAAGAGAGTGTATTGGGCGTGTGGTTTGGGGACCACTCCCTACACCTATTTATAGTAATTCTTAAGGTTAACTTTTGTAATTTTTTTTTTACTTAGGTGTCCTAAATTTATTAACTTAGGTTGATGATTAGGATGGGCTAGTCTTCATGCAAGACGTGGACTTACCACCTTGCAAAGCTTGAAACCTAGGGTAATTATTGAAGTTAGTTAAGCTTTAATTGTTTATAAGTTAGTTTAATTAAATTCAAAATAATTTCATAAAATCTGGTTGCATTCCATTTAATTTTTGTTGATTAGAAACCTTTCTAGTTAGTTTCTAATTGATTCCATAAGTCATAGATAGCCGGCAATCATTTACCTTGGCTGCCACATGCTGGCCAAACATGTTATGTGCTAGGTAATGATGACAACCTTTGCAACTTGCTTCTTATGATGATGGTACCGTGGGAGAGTTTGTAGCAAGTTTTTTTTTTCTTCTTGAATTTCAAAAAAATTTGTGTAGTTCTAGGTAGTTTTTAGGAGAATTGAATAAAATGATGATTATTATAATTTAAGTTTGTAAAATACTGTTTCAAATTATTCTTATCTATTTAATTATTTTAGTAACTAAGGTTTAATTTAACTAATTTAATCTTAATTAGAATTAGAGAAATCAGAGTAGGAGTTTTGGATTTGCTATTTTAATTTACTATAATTTTAATTTAAACAGAAAAAATTTCCTAATGTTGTCTTAATTTGGACTTTAATTAAATACTAAAATGTATTAATTTATTTTCAGATTTGAATGATTTCAAACCAATATACATATGTGTGTGTGTGTGTGTGTTGTATATGTATGTATGTGTATATTTATATGTCTGTATGTGTATATGTATATGTATATATGTATGTATAATTCTTAGTCTTACTTTATTTTAATTATCCTATTAACTAAAGATTTAACTAGTCAATCTTAATTAAAATTTAGTAAAGTAAATCTAATTAGGTGATTTAGGTTTTAAATATTACTTATAATAATTTATTTTGTAATTAAATTTCTTAATCTTGCTTTAATAAGAGTTTTAAAATTGAGTTGCTTCCAAGGTCCTTAAGATTAAGCTACTCGCTTGAGTTGTTTCCCTACTTGAAATTTTTTGGAGTTTTATATTTTTAATTTCTTTCAGGAACAATATATATTCGTAAGTCTAACAGAAATTTTGTTTGCGTCTTTTATAGAGTTTTATCCTACGTTTGTGAATTTTGTTTTAGTTTTAGAAATTCTATTCTAATGCTTAAGCTAATCAAAACATGAATCAAATTTTCTAAAGTACTGAAGAATTGGACAGATAAGTAGTGCTGTTTGTATTTTAGTCTCATTAAATATGATAAATAAAAAATTAGGACGTTATAGAAATAAGATGGGTTGAAAGGTACTCGAGAGGGGGAGGTTAATTGAGCACGCCAAATTCTTTTTCAAAAACAATTTGATCACCTTTGAAAATGTTTTCAAAAAATAGTTCAAAAAGATTCAAGTTTCACTTCCCAATGGATTGTTATAGGAAATTTCCTTTGAGGTTATTGGTAGATATATATGTAATATGTCTCTAACCTCAAACTTAAGTTCTAATTCAATCATAATGTATTAGTGACACAATGTAATGCAATATGTCTTTCAATGAAGTAATGTAATGTAATTAATGATCAATTATAACCAAATTACAGTAGTAAAATAATGAACAACACAATATTCAATGTCCAATTAAACAAAGATAGAATGAATAAAAAAATTAAATAAAGATAGAATCTAATATTAAAGAGCTACATCTAATCCCCCAATCAAACCACTAGAGTTTCACTTTCAAGACTTGTAGTAGAAATTCAATAAGAACCAACAATACACAACCCTAGTGTGCAAAACGTGAAGCAATCCTTGAAGAAGTCAATGAGAGCACTTGAAAGAACAATTGAACAAAATTTTCCCACTATAAGATCAGTAAAAGTGTAATAATTCAATAAAAAAAATGGACCCCTTTTATAATATGATGGATGTTGAAACTAAAGACATATGAAGCATCTAAACTCTCAAAGTTTTAATGTTAACAAAAGTATTAAAATATGAGAACTATTCATTTTTTAACAATTTTGTTATATGTGTGTAGGGTCAAGATTTGTTGATACCAAGTGTCAAATTACACATTCAATAACTTTTTGTAGAATGTAAATTTAACCGATCTAACCATTGAATTTGATATTCTTATTAATTAAATTAATTATATAAAATTTCATATAATTTCAAATTTATTTAGTAGTTCACCACATTACTTTATTTTAACATATTATATGATATTAAAATATATGTAAACATTCATTGTTAGATAACATATCTAGAAAAATTCAAATTATGTAAAATTTGATATACATGATCATAAAGATAATATCACATAATTGAACCTTTGTATTGGTTAAATTTTCATTTTACAAAAAAGTTATTGAACGTGTAATTTGACTACCTTTAACACCTATTGTCAATGAATCCGGCTTGACCCTACACACACAGAGACACTTGAAAGTAAGTGAAACCAAATAATATGGGACATGAAACTTTTGAAATATTCGTGTATACACAACACTAAATATGCTTATTTTAGTCAAACAAACTTATAAACTATTAGAGTGATTTGCTAAACACACCCTTAGTGAAGATAGAATTAAATTTCACCAATGTCTTCCTTTGAATATGTTTATTTACAAAATATAATTATAGTTTAATTGACATGAATTTTTAATGTAAAAGATTTTATATGGTCAACTAATCAGAAATCATAATTGACTTGATTTTTAATATATTTATTATAAAAGTAAGCAAACATATCATACATGTAAGTTTGTGAGTGGATGACAATATAAAATGTCGTTATACTATTAGTGCATGTATTATTTACTCATATAATTCAATTTTTCTCACGTAATTAAAAAGAAAAATGATTGTATCCTTATATATAAGCATTTTCAAACATGCTCAGAGGTACCGGATGATTATCTTTCACAAATGAGTCCTACCCCTCTGTGTTTTCTCCATGGTGGGGCGAAAATGCAAGTAGAACCCAAATACCCGGCGGTGTACGTTTTCTATTTTTCACCCAACAAATTTAAAGCTCACAACACCACACCACACCAGGGAATGCCTATTTCCCCACCTTAATTATTCCACAACCCATTGCAATTTACTATATTAGCATTTGCCAAACCTTGACTTAAGGTCACACCACACCCTCTTCCCTACACAGCATCACACAAATTTCTTATTCTTAATTAACCTTCACCACAATCACATACCTTCTCCTCCCTCTGCATGTTGTTGTTTCTTCTGCACCCATCACCCTCCATTTGCAGAAGAAGCACCTTCATTCACCATCCCAATGGGGTTTCACGATTTTGAAACCCCACGAGAAGACACGCCTCTTCTCTCCAGCGCACCCCCTCTGTCCTCGAAATTCAAGACCTTCGCCAATATCTTCATATCCATTGTGGGTGCTGGCGTGCTTGGTCTCCCTTACACTTTCAAGAAAACGGGTTGGCTCACGGGTTTGCTCATGATCTTCCTCGTCGCGTTCCTCACTTACAACTGCATGATGCTCCTTGTCCACACTCGCCGCAAGCTTGAATCCACCGTGGGGTCCCCCAGAATCAACTCTTTTGGCGATATGGGGCATGCCATTGGTGGCCCCGCTGGCAAATTATTCATTGATGCCATGATCGTGCTTTCTCAATGCGGTTTCTGTGTCGGCTACCTTATTTTCATTTCCACTACGTTGGCCTATCTTGCTGCTGACACGTCAGCACCGCCCTTGTTCTTGGGTTTCACGCCAAAGGTCTTGTTTTTGTGGGGTTGTTTTCCTTTTCAGCTGGGGCTGAATGCGATCCCAACTTTGACCCATTTGGCTCCTTTCAGCATTTTTGCGGATGTTGTTGATATTGCAGCCAAGAGTGTGGTGATGGTGGAGGATGTGGCTGTTTTTATGAAGAATAGGCCTCCTTTGAAAGCCTTTGGGGGTTGGTCCGTGCTTTTCTATGGTTTAGGTGTGGCTGTGTATGCGTTGAAGGGATAGGAATGGTTTTGCCGTTGGAGTCAGAGGCCAAGGATAAGGAGAAGTTTGGTGGGGTTTTGGGTGTGGGGATGTTGCTCATTTCTCTGTTGTATGCAGCATTTGGTGCTTTGGGTTACTTGGCTTTTGGTGAAGAGACTCAAGGGATTATCACTACCAATCTGGGACAAGGAGTGATAAGTGCTTTGGTGCAGTTGGGTCTTTGCATCAACCTGTTTTTTACTTTTCCATTAATGATGAATCCTGTCTATGAGGTGGTTGAGAGACGGTTGTGTGACTCTAAGTACTGCTTGTGGCTGAGGTGGTTGTTGGTGTTGGGGGTAAGTTTGGTGGCACTTCTAGTGCCAAATTTTGCAGATTTTTTGTCGCTGGTGGGTAGTAGCATCTGTGTTATTCTTAGCTTTGTGTTGCCAGCTATGTTTCACTATTTGGTGTTCAGAGAGGAGATGAGTTGGAGATTTATTGGATGGGATGGGGCGGTTGTGGTTTTTGGGTTGGTTATTGCAGTGACAGGAACCTGGTTTTCGTTAATGGACATCCTTTCTTGCCCCTAATGTTTGATCAGATAAGAAAAAGTCTCTTCCTGTTACCAACTACTTAATCATGAATTTGATAAAATTGAGGGGTTTGTTTTATTTTTTTTTTGGATGGATGGAAGTTTTTGTGTTTGTTGTGTAGTCTTTTTGGATGAAACAATGGAGGTTTCTACTTGGGTTATCAATTGGATTTGATGCGGTTCTTACTTGTGCAGTGTTTGCTGAAATTGACGATGATCCATAGTACAATCCAACCTTCAATTTCTTCCGTTGCATGATGTTGTTTTTGTAACAATTTTAGCTTTACTTTATTAGCACTAGTGGAGCTAAGAAAGTGCATAAAAGAAAAAGATACAAGTTAGACGTTGAACTTTAATGCTTGAGAAATGTTTCATTTAATTACTCCTTTTCCTCATATCTGTACTTTTCAATGTATGTGCATTTGCAATTAGGGGTCGAAGAAACCATCAAGCGTTTAACTCGTTTCCATGCCCTGTACAATTCCTTTTGTCGTCGTTGACATGATTAGATTTAGGGGTTGCCAGGCTGCGACCTTTTCCCCTATGAAGAAAATTCAATGCTCAAATCATGGCTCATGCAAGGAGCAATTAGCTACCAAGGAAGATAGATAAGAGTCTATTTTTTTTTCTTTTCTAAAACTATTTTACATTTCAGACATGTCTTATCACACAACTAAATCTTATGGGGCTATTATTATGGATAGAAACAAGTATGATGGGATGAATTGTGAGGAAACAATAGTCCATAATTATTTTGTAAGAGCAATGATTTTTTTTGGATATCACTTTTTTCAAATACCTAATTAATACTCATCATTTCTCTTCATTTTTTATTTCTTATCACATTATATCACCTATAATACCTATACTTATCTCTCTTTTATCTCTTTCTCACTAAATGTCAAATAGCATTTGGATGTCCAAAAATTATTTTCCTTCTTGTAATATAGTAGCATTAGGTGTTGAAATTTCCACATCACTTGCCTCAATTTCTAAATTTTTGTTGGACAACTTCACTTAACACCAATTAATTTTAGAATGAAATTCAACATGGTAACAGATAAAGGTGGTAAAATATGCTATCTGGCCCTATGCGAGTTATGGATTATAACAGGTCGGGTAAAAAAAAAAAAAACTCAGGATTCAATTTGGACTTTTAAAATGAGTCTCAATTTTGATAAAAGTCTAGCTTTTTCAGGCTTTTTACGAGATTTTGTGAATCAAGTCTTGATCAAATTGGGCTAAAAAGACTCGGGTTTAATTTGGCCTTAAAATTTAAAAGCTAAAGCCCTACATTTCATCATATCAGTTCACACAACCTATTTTACAACCTCTAGTATTAGAGCCTATAGCCCACCTTCTTATATCATCTATTCTAATAGGCATTGCTTGTTCTAACAAGTATTTGTAGAAAGGGTGTTGGAAAGTCTCATATCACCTACCACAAGTTCAGGATGCAAGTTATAAACTCAATGTCAGTTGATTTTATGACATTAATCTAACAATATTATAAACAAATTCATCTTGTATGTGATATTGTATTTAATCATTTTTATTTTTATATACTTTTTATTTTTTTATATACATGTCTTAAAAACTATTATATATTATAAAAGAAGGTTTTATAAAATGGAAAATTGCCACATGGCAATACTATATTTATTCTTTTTCCAATTAAATTTCATAGATTTTTTTTTGTTTTTTGATTCATATAAACACATTATTATATTTAATTATAGTAAAACATTTATAATTAAGATGTTTATAATAAGTATATATTCTACTTAAAATTCATCAATTAAATAATTAAATTTTAAATTGATTTTGATTTTATATAACAAGAAAATTAATTTTTCAAATTTTATTAAATGGTATTATAATCACGATAATTATGATAATTATGGTAATATTTCTTATTATGATAATTAAAGAATTTATAATCTATCTATCTATTATCTATTATATATTATTATCTATCTATTATATATTATAAAAGAAGGTTTTGTAATGAAGGCAGATGCTACATGACATCACCATATTCATTCTCTTTTCGCCTAAATTCTATTGATTTTTTTACTTCATAAATACATTATTATATTTAATTATAGTAATTAAGGCATTTATAACAAGTATATATTCTAATTAAATTCATCAATTAAATCATTAAACCTTAAATGGATTTTTGATTTTACATAACAAGATAATCAATTTTCAAATTTTATAGAATGTTATTTATAATTATGGAAACTTTTTGTTTATTTTCATGATTTTATAATAATTACCATAAATATGTATTACAATGATAATCAATTGTTATGTTACCTTACATACTAATAATAATAATAATAATAATAATAATAATCTATTATATTATAAAAGAATACTTTGTCACGTGACATCACCATATTTATTCTTTTTCCACCTAAGTTTCACCGATTTTTTTTTTGTTTTTTAGAGCAACTTTATCACGTGTATCTTGCGGGTTGCTTATGTTTAAGCAACCGTGTCTTAAAATCTTTCCACATTGGAGCTGGCATACGCGGTAAGACTGGTTGCTTAAGATTAAGATCCCTAAAGGAACAATTCCTTAACATTAAAATATGATTTTAAAGCATCAACCATCACTGCAAAATTAGTGGGAAAAAACTGGTAATGAAGAAAGGAAGAGGGGAGAATAAATTTGGCAACTATCAATCCACAGAAACATATTCAAAACCAGATTACAACAAAAATTACAATAATTACCATAAAAAACAAAAATTACAACAAAAAAATATTCACAACGACATTTGTGCTCTCTCCACTATAAATTTTATCAATACACAAAATAAATCAAACACACAACTAGAAAAAATAAAAATAAGAAAAATCTATGAACCATATCTTCAGTTGCAAACTAGGGAATGCAAGGGCATGCATAGGGGAGGAGGGTGTGGAAGGAGACCAGCACGGCAGTAGAGCTGGGGAGCAAGATCGGGGCGACAGTGGAGGTGGCAAGGTTTAATGGCACAGGCTCAGGGGTGGAGAGGGTGGGGAGGGAGAAGACGCAACAGGTTGGGGGTGGAGAGGGAGAAGACGCAAGAAGTTAAGGGTTAGGGAAGGAGAAGGCGTACCTAGTGAGCGGTTGGGGAAAGACGAGGTGTGCTTGGTGTGGAGTGAGGGAAGGAGGAAGAGTCTCCTTTTTTTCTTGCTTTTGATTGAATAAGGGTGGGAAGGGGAAGGTTCTAGTTGTAGATAATTTTTGGGGAAAAGAGTAGAGTAATTAAAAAACTAAAAAATTAAAAATTATTTGAAAAAAATTATTGAATGCAACCACCAACTTCAAGCAGATTTGGTGGAGCATATTTAAGAACATTTTGGTCATGAAAATAATAAAAATTATTTTTTATATAATGTTATGTATTTCTCATTTGTTTAGTATAATGTTATGCATTTTTCGTTGTTTTTAATTATATAATTTTACGAAATTGTCATTTTTTTTTATTTATTATGGTTAAAATTAATTAATTTTTACTTATTTTTTATTATTTAAATTTTAATAATGCATATTAATTAAAATAGGTGAATTGATATTTTAATTTGACACAAAATGAAGTGCAAATAAAAAAATATAAAAGTGTGAGTTGTTTAAAGTTGTATGCATTAGAGCAAAAAGTATATGAATTGCTAAGAGTTGCTTAAAAATGATGTGGCGCAATGGAGCCCACTTAAGAAACCCAAAGTGGGTTTTTTAAATTTTACCACTAAAGTTGCTCTTACTTCATACAATGCAAATATATTATTATATTTAGATTATTATATTTAATTATAGTAATTAAGACTTTATAACAAATATAATTACTATAATTAAATTCATCAATTAAATCATAAAATATTAAATTGATTTTTATTTTATATAATATGGTAATCAAATTATTAAACTTTATAAAATGTTTTTTATAATTATGATAACTTTTTGTTTATTATCACAACTAGATGGTGGACCCGTGTGATGCGCAGGTGAATTGTGAGGAGTGTAAATTTATTGTATATATATGAAAATATATTGACAACTTCCTTTTTTTTATTGTTAAAAATAATGTAAAATCAGTTAAAAATTATGCAATGAAGAAAATTAATTAACACTTATCCCCTTACTAAAACAAATACTTCACTTTTGAAATTATTATGTAATTGATTTAAGAAAAATTCATTGATACAACAAGGCTTATAGAGTAAATTAGTTTATACTTCTATAAGTTTTTTAAGTCAATACTTCTGAACCAAACCCTACTAAATTGTTTTTTTAACAAACCATGCAAGCTATTAAATAAATTTTATGAACTATCCAAAAAACTACAGCTGATAAACATCCACAAAGCTTAAATATGATGGATAATACATATCACAACAATAAAATTGTCACAAATGCCAAAACTATAAACATCTCATCTCCTACTGTAAAAGCTTATCATGTAAAACTCGTTCATACCACAATGTCAAAATATTATTTCTTTCAAAGTAGCAAAATTATCTACTACATCACTCTCGGCTGTCAATTCTTGCATCAAGTAATATAATCAAACATAAGGCTTAATACATCCTTTGTAACAATTATAGTGAGTCCCTTTATTATATAGGCATACCATAAAACTACAAGATAGGAAATAATATTGTAATAACATTTTTATATGTCCTTTATGGAAAACACAACAATAAGACCAATGAGCATTTGTGTCAAAGGATGTCAACGGGGAAGGACAGGTATGAGTAGTAGTCTTCCCATATCTGCCTGTATTTATACAGGTACCCCATTAAGCAGTTATTCATGAATATTATATGTATTCGTGGATATTTGTTAAAATGTAAAATTTTAAACAAAAAGTAAAAAACTAAAATAAAATTAAAAATAAATATTTGTGAAACATATAATAATACTAAAAAAATAATTTTGTAACATATATTTATACTAAAATAAATAATTTTGAAATATATATTTATGCTAAAAATAAATTAAAGTAATTTACTTTATATATAACTAAAGATAATTAAATAATTATAAAGTATGGGTACCTGCGAGTACTGTTACCTTATTACCCATGCCCGTCAAGTTAATAAACGAGTATCTATTTAATTATCCATTTAATATTTGTGGCGGGTTTTATTCACGGGTATTTGTTGGTACGAGTTTTTTTGCCATCCCTATCCATGTCCATGACTTTCTTTATCTAAAGGTTGTCACAAGTCACTGTCTCCTATATGATGTATCACAACAATAATTAAAAAATTTAGACATCAAGAATTAAAAAGTGATAAAAAAATTGTTAATTTTCTAATGATTTTTCATAGATGACCTCATAGATTTTGTTTAGTATCACTCATATACTTTAAAATTGTATTCCTAAATGGTAACAAATCCATAAAATCCACATCCAAATAGGGTGACAATAACAAATATATAAGTGAACGATATAATAAACTTAGTAATGTTCATGTACAAAAGAAAATTTAGTTCATATACTCATACAGAGAAGTATAGCAGATTAAAATACTAATAAATTAAAATAGTAATTTATTATATGTTTAAGAATATTCTTATTTGTTTAAGAATATTCAATCTAAAATAAATATCACAAAATTTTTAAACTATAAAATTTTATAAACTTATTTGTTTAAGAATATTCAATCTAAAATAAATGACAGTCTGTTTCGATATCAATTTTATAAACAATATTTGTTTAAAATAATATTTTTATCTTGATATATATATTATAAATCAAATAATTATTATATGCATTAACATTTTTTGCTATATTAACGTGTTATAATAATTTGTTATTTAAATTCCATATTAATATATGTCAAACTTATATGTTTAAGAATATTTTTACTTTTTTAAGAATATTTTATCTAAAATAAAATATATTTATATTAATATAATTTTTAAATTCAATTAATGTTGCCAAATAATGTCGTCAACATTCCTGATAAAATATCACCGAATTTTTAAACCCTATTATTTATAAACTTATTTATTTAATAATATTCAATCTACAATAAATGACAATGTTTTTCAATATAAATTTTATAAACAACATTTTTTTAAAATAATATTTTTATCCTTATATATATTATAAATCAAATAATTATTGTATTCATTGACATTCTTTGTTATATCGATGCTTTTAATAAATTTGTTATTTAAACTCCATATTAATATAATTTATCTCTTCTTGAGATAGAGATAGTGAGTATTATTAATTAGCGACTAATATATGATTAAAATCAGTCAATATTTAATTTAATGAGTCCTATTTACATATTTAATTGATTTAATATATTAATATGAAATTTATTACAAAAACAAAATAAATTAAGGAGTACTATTAATAATTATTATTTTTCATATCTAATTTATTTAATATTAATATGGTAATCTTTATATATATAAATAAATTAATATGAAATTTGTACTAAAATATATTTTTGGAAGCAATTCAATATAAAATTATTCATTGATTCAAATCAGTTTGTAATAGATTTAATGAGTAGTATTTTTCTATTTAATTAATTTAATATATTAATGTGAAATTTACTACGAAAATAAATTATATTAATGAGTAATATTTACATATTTAATTGATTTAATATATTAATTTTGAATATGTCAGTTTTGATTGATTGAATTAGACAATATGATTAATGAATAGTACACTAAAATTCAAATTGATTTTTACAACCCTTAATAAAAAATGATTATATTGATTATCTATGAAATTAATTATAAAAATTGATTATATATATTAAATAGTACTTTTGTATTACAATTAACGTATATATTATACACCGAAATTCAAATCGGATTTTATGACATATAATAAAAATTGATTATATTGATTACATCCATAATTAATTATAAAAATTTATTATATATATTAGATGATACTTTTATATTATATTTAAATGATATATTTCTTTTTATATTTTAAAATATACATGATGGAATGGATTAATATTATTTTAATAAAAATATTTTTTTATTTATTAATTAGTATCTTTAAAGTATTAGTTAACATTTGTCATTCTAAAATAAAAAAAAATGTTATATAAGCATTTATTAAATATCAAAACAATGCAATTTTTTTAAATTTATCAATTTTATAACAAATTAGTCATTCCATTGTAAAGTTGACCAAATTAGGCGATTAATTTTGTTATAAAATTAACAAATTTGAATATTAAATTGTCAATTTCATGATAGAATAATCATTTTTCTATTAATGTATATTTTAAATCTATTAACTTCATGACAAATTAATATGATAATCAATTTATTAAATTTTACAAAATTTTTTACAGAATCAAGATGATAATCAATATAATTATTATACAAGTATATATTATGATTCAAATTTATAGTAATTCCATTGAACAAAAAATTATATGATCAACTCAACTATAAATAACTATGTATAAATTATTTTTCATTTTCATTGTTTATTTCTAAAATAGTCAATTACTAACATCTTATTTTATTCCTTTTATTCGATTTTAATAGAGGGATAAATATAAGCAAGAAATACAAATTCACAGAATTTTTTATTGTTTCTCTAATTTAAGTTTCTGTCTTTTCATTTATCTTTGAATATTTTTTACATATTTTGTCTAATATTTAGTATTAGAAGTTTGTTTGCAGACGTTATTTTATAGTTTTTTCACTTTAATTGTAGAAATGACACCTACTTCAAAGTCAATGATTAAGTGAATTTTATGTGTATATATGTTTTAGATATATTCGTCGAGGTATATTAGTATCCACCCAAATTAACACATACCATAGAAAGAATACATGTCTATCAAGTTTTACTTTCATGCATATGATCACAAATTGAATCCTAACTAATATGCTTGAAGACCTAATTATTTTCTATGTATAAGAATATAAACGTTACATCAAAGTAGAACTAAAAATGAACTACACTAACTTAAAATTATTAAAGAAAAATTTACAAGTCTAATAGTTATTAGCCTAAACAAAATATGATTTACAATATTATTATATAAGCATTATCTTTTTTTGTATACATCGTTAATTTTATATTGTAATCTATAAGTTTAAATACCCACAAATTTCTTTTTTATATAATTAATGTTAGTCTTTTCTTTCCTTTATGATAGAAACATATTTTTTTAAAAGAAAAACTAATAATTGCAAAATGTAATGTAAAATATTTTTTATTATTAATATTTTTTTAAAATCATGTATATATTTAGGTTATATATAAATGCAAATATATTTATAAAGATAATATTTTTTAAAACAAATATTTATATAAATTAAAATAAGATTTTTTTGATTCATATAAATTAAAATGATATGATGCATGTATAAATATAAAATTATTTAAACATATATCAATATTCATAATTATTTTATATATTTTTTACATATTTATATACATTTCTACTAATATATACTTATATAAAATTTAAAAATAATTAAGAAATACATAAAAAATAATGATATAAAAAATTATAGATTATAAACTCAACCCCCGTGCAAGGCACGGGTTATTACGCTAATATATTATAAAATCAAAGGGCTAAAGTTGTGTTCAAAAAACATTTTTCATCTTTATAATTTTATCAATTCACCACTATATTATAAATTTAAATCTTCATTCTTAAATGAATGTGTTTTTTAGAGCTATTCTCTTTCTCATTAAATCATATGACTTCTCTTTCATTAAGTATCTTATTTTATTTTTTTATTTATAACCTTTATTCCTTTTAAATACTATTATTTAAATTTACTAAATCAGATAATCATTATTTAAATTTGAATTAAATTTAAATCTTCATACAATATATCAAATTAAAGATACTTTATCAACATGTCGTTGGTCCAAGTAGGACAAGACTCGGATCCCTTAAGCAAAGTCTCGAGTTTGAGCCTTGTAGATAAAAAAAATGGTTGGGAGGAGATACCTCACTAAAGGTGGCTAGTTATGTGATACTTTGCACCTATAACATAATTTTTTCAAAAAAATCAAGTTGAATGAATATAAAAAAAGAGTAAAAACGAGAGAAGAAACTTGAGTATGTCTTGCATTACTGAGCATAAGATAATCTAAGTACATAACGATTCAAAACCAAACCATTACACAAAACACAAAGGGCTCTGCTATTCCTACCACATTTTTGCTATTTTCACCCTAACTCTTGTTTGTATTTTTTTATTCCAAAAATATGCTCTGATGGAAAGGCGTTTTCGTTGTGATTTTGTATAATGAAAATGTGTTTCCATTATGATTGGGGGGTGTGCCCAAATATACGTAATGGAAACACATTTTCATTATGTATTTAGGATTAATACATAATGAAAATACATTTCCGTTATGTATGTATTCAAAATACATAACAGAAATGCATTTCCATTATGTATCAATTCTAAATACATTATGAAAATGCATTTTCATTATGTATTTGAAAATTATTTATTTATATTTATGAAATTCATTTTTTAGGGACAATTTTTAATGGTTTACTAACGTGTGAACAGGGCATGTGTTTGAATTGGTGCGATTTGGATCGTTGATTTATTGTATGCAATCTCAATCATTTCTTTTTCTAACGCATAGGACATCGCTTTTAATAATTCTCTGGCACGTAAAGAAGGCATGTGTTTGAGTCGGTGCAATCCAAACCCTCGATTCAGTTGGTGCAATTTGGACTGTTTCTTTTCTGACGCATAAGACATCTCTTTGAATGATTTTTTGACGCATGAACAGGACACGCATTTAAATTGGTGTGATCTAGACCCTTCATTTAGTTGGTGCAATCTCGACCATTTATTTTTCTGATGCACAAGACAAAGCATTTAATGATTCTCTGACGTGTGAACAGTATCTGCACTAGTATAAAAGAGAAGTGTACTCTAAAGCACTTGCCATTGCTTTTCTTGATAACCATCTTTATTCCATATTGTTTCTTCTCTTTTGAAGATGGACGAGTTCCTTGTTGTGGTGTATTACGATGGTCATATGACAACAACATCTGAAGGGGTTTTATTTCAATGTCTTCATCGCCCTGTTTTATCAAGGTAACTGAGGACACGATGGTTGTTACATTGAAGAAAAAAATCCATGATGCAATCGAAAGTAGCAGAAAAATACTCGATATTCATTATTGTCAACCTATATCTTTAGGGAATGACTATATTCATTATGGGTCTATGGAGGTTAAACACGACAAGGATGTTGTTCATCTTTGTCCAATTTCCTACACTTGCATTGATTGAGTTATATGTTACTTTAGATAGATCTCCCAAAGACATCCTGCCTAGTTTGTATCAACCACAAACCACCGAAGAGTTCATCGCGTGCTTGCGTGAACCTGAGACGTCAACTAGCACCAACGACCAAGCAATTATTAGTTTGAGTGAACCATGACAATGCACCTTATTTACAATTATTGGTATTTGTATCGAATCTATGTAGAAGTGCTATTAATTTATTGAATAATATTGTTTATGTTTTATTTGTTTGTTTTTATTTGTATCGCATGCTGTAATAGTAACAACGTATAGTGATAACAACGCAATAAGTGTAACATATATAAAATCCAAAACATCTATAAAATCCAAAAATATACACAATAAGGTTCGTACATAATGTATAAAATACTAAAAAAGGATCAAATAGTAAAAAAACAAAAAATAAAAAGTCAAGCATCAAAGGTGGTCGTCATCTTCCTCCGCCTCCTTCTATGATAGGTGCATCCGGAGGCCATGCCTGACTGAGCAATGGCTAATGCCTCTTGGATCATCCTATTGCCTTATCTCATACGTAGCATATGCTCCATAAGGCCAGCAATTGTCTCCTACTGTGCCCACAAAAAAAGAAATGCAAACTTCATAAAAAAATGTGTCATTAGCATCGTAAAAACACATTGTAAAGAAATGGATACTTACCTCACATGAATGGGTGTTGTTGGATGAAGATCATGCCCAAGCTGCTGCGACACAGGAAATCACAAAGGGCCTCATGAAGGATTTCTCACCACCAGAGGTATCAAATATGGATGAGAAACCTGGTGGAACCGCTCAAGGTAGCCATCCACACACATCCATGGAGCCTCATGCGGTACAGCCGTTCTTCTGTCCACCACGTGCACCTCCCAACGCTTTTAGTCATCAAACTAGTTGGTTAACATCGGGAACTCAATAAGCGGAGGGCGAAGGATCCCCTGGATTTAGCTAAATTGCCTCAAGACTTTCTTTGGTAGATGTGCGCGCATGTGGGTACTGTAGTAGATAGAGCTTGAGTAGAGTGAGATTGCTTGCAATAGGCAGAAGACCTTATGTACGTCATATGGCACCCACATAACGTCATCCATCTACAACTGGTCTAATGCCTGCTTGGTCCTAATGCAAGACCCATGCCCCTCATGGCCTTCCACCGACAGAGGCGGGGATGCTGCTCTAAGTAATGGATGGTCGACACTCTATTCATGGTGGTGGGGAAGTGCTTGTAGATCCACGCCTATAATCAACAATGAATAAATTGAATTACATAAGCAAAATAAACCCTAAACAAATATAAACCCTAAAATACAAAAGCATACCATCAAGAGGCTCATTTATCCTCCAAACTGTGCCATAGATTGGAGGCTGGCAATGCTAAGCTAGTCGTAAAGGTCCGCCAGCACAGTAAACCTCAAGAATATTCTACACATGCTTGGAGCTCATGGAAGAGGTCTAGATGGTAGACCTGGACATGCATAGAGCTCTTGTCGGCGAATATCATGCAACCAAAAAGATGTAAGAAATATGCTCTCGCAGCGAACATAGTCTCCCTATATGTGACGCATTTGTCGTAGCTAGGATAACTCCATGCGAGCTCCTTAACATATATGTCAGTATGCATAACGCTTAGCTCACTCATCAATAACCCGATGGCCTTGTCGTGGCTGTAATAGGCATGCTCGCACACCTTACATATAATAGGCAAGTGTAAGAGACATGACACATTATCTTGGATGATGGTCATCTCCCCCACAAGCAGGTAGAAAGAGCTGAGGTCCTTATGCCACCGCTCAATAAAGGCACATACGATGCCCTTATTGGCTGCAACATACCATGCCTCTACAAGTAGGGCGAGACCCGAACTCTGCATAAGCTTTGCCACCTACGGGTGAGTTGGCATCGACAATATCTTGCCCCTATGGCTGATGAGCCTAATCTCGACGTAGGGCTATCTGAGCCAAATATGTCCTACAATATGGTCCTTATAGGACCTAAGCAGTGACAAGTCCACAGAAGATAATCTTGGGCTTGTAGTTGTAGGTTCTGCACATAATCAAATATTTTGAGTAGTTACATTTAAGGAGAAAAGGGAAATGTGGCAGTGGAGTCTTCTTTGTTGAGTAGACAAATATGGGTGCATCTAACTTTGTACTGTAACCTAGTTCCTTGACAAATGGCTTAATGTGTGGCTTATATGTTAGGGCAAGAGTTACGTTGCCTTGTTTTATTAACTTCTCAACATAGCCATGTCTCACCAAGCAATGGCCATTCTTCTTCAACAATAGTTCTCCACATTTTGGGGTTGTTTACTTCACCAAGTTCATACTCAAGCAGGGCACAAGAGTTTCGTGCTCAAAAGGTTCTAGTGGTTGGTACTCCTTGAATTTGCCTAGATGTCCATAGTTCTTAATTAGCATAAGAGTTAGTGACAAATCTAAGTCTTTCATAGGGAGGAGTCAAGGATTTGTACATGTATGGATCAATTTCTTTAGCTACAGTTGGTTTAGGCAAACCATCAAATAGTGTTACTTCTATGTGATCTTTAGTCTAAACTTCAGGTGCTACATTAGACTGAGGCAGAGGAATCTCAACAATCCTTTCAAAGTTTGAAGAGCTAGGTTTTGCCATAAGATCATTTGATAGATGCTTAAAAGCTCGAGAAATAGTTACTATAAGGGGAACTTCCCACAAAAGGGATCTTGGTATTTTACCTTTAGAAGTAGCAACTATTTCTTCCAAATTGTATTCTCCATCTTTATGAGTTTCTTTAATCAATTCTTGCTTTGATTGCTCAATGACAGACTGTAAGACAGCTTCTTCAATCTATTCTTCTTCTGCTTCTGCTAACTTCTCTTCTTCTTACTTTTTCTTTTTCTCAGCTCTTTTGGAAAGAGCTTTTCCCTTCCTTAGCTATTTTTCTTCCTCAGTTCTTGTTTTGGGCTGGCTCATCTTTTTCAATCTTTGTGACCTCTTAGTGTCTTTCTTAAGAGCCATTTCTTTTGTAATGTTTTTAAACGATTGTTTAGTCTGTTCAGTAACATCTATATATTGAGATTGTTTCTTTGCAACAAATTCAGTTTTTGATAATTTTAGGTCCTTGATAAGGGTGGTATCATCTTTATCAGGCTTAGGGATATGTTTGGGTTTCAAATGAATGATGAGGGTCATTATCTTTTATGAGGAGGGGATGAGGGTTGTTACGGGGTTTGGGCTTTGGTTCTAGTTGGTGCGGCTTTTTGATGGGTAGTTTGGGTTTGAGAGGTTAGGTTTGTGTGGGTTCTGTTTAGGTTGAGTCTATTTAGGTTTAACTGACAGATCAACAGATGATCCTGTTCTGAATACAATACCTACTAAGTCACTAGTAGGTTCTTCTTTAATTACTGTCAACTCTGGATGTTTAGCAATGTATTTAGGAAACAAGTGAGCAATCCTCATTTTCTTAATGATGGAGACATCAATTTCAAAGCCTGGTTTGCTTTTAGTCTAGCTAGCTTCATTCACACAAACTTTTCTCAAAATCTCAATAAACAACATAACATAAGGAATGGGATACCTTTGCTTCTCCTTTGAGCTTTCCCTAGACTTGATGAGGCATGATTTCTAGTGGTCAAGGATGAGAGCAGGAAGGTTTATCTTCTATCTTGTTAGCATCTTGTATAGACAGAAATGATCACGTAAGGAGACGTCGTCCTTAGACCCTTTCCTTAGCATAATGATATGGAGCAAAAGATTGTGCAAAAGCCTATAATCTCTTCTTCATGCTTGAGGCATACTAGAACTTCTTCATAATGTCTCTATTATCAACTTAAGGCCTAGGTCTTCCATAAAGCGCCAAATCAACAATCTTAGGAGTTATAACTCATTTCCCAATTGTTTAAGAACAAATCTACTTCTTCTTTGCAACCAGATGCTGCCACAATTGTGTCAGTGGAAATGATGATAGATTGGTTGACAACGGTTCTGGTGATGGTTTCATTTACCTCAGACGTTGAGGCCCAAAAGTACAAATAGGAGCATGGTACTAGTGGGACTTATGCTGCACATATGCTTCCCAACCTACATTCTTGATGCAGAAAGTTATAGGAAATCCTTCGTCTTCTAGCATCTTCAGATTTACCCATTTTCCAGGCACAAAATCATTATCGGGAAATCTTTCCATAGAGCAAGTTGTTTTTAAGTCGCCATGGTTGTAGGTTTACTAGAGCTCCAAGATTCTAAAAGAAAGAGGGAGTGCGACAAAGAGAAAGAGAGAGTAAGTTTTTCAAAAGGATAAAAGGAAATAAAAAAAAAAAGGATATAAATGAGTGGTTATTTTCAAAATTTGAAAATTGTCAGCATTGAAGAGATGTGCATTAAATGTGACTTGATGAAGGTTTTTTGATGGCCAGGATAAGAACAAATAGAGGGGTCAAATAAGAGATAAAATTTTCATATTATTTCACATGAAATGCATAGGTTAGTAAAAATTAATTAGACGAATAAATAAGACAATAGCGCATTATGAAGTATAAGACGATGTATTAAAATATGCATAAGATGATGTAATGAGACCATATATGAGACGATGCATGTAAGATGATTTAGTCAGTGTAAAATTTTCATATGCAAGTTTTCTCATATGAAATTAAAACATTCTTTAGGAAGAACTTTTGTAATGATATCAGCCCATTGATGATTTGAATCAATAAAGTAAATATTAAAAACTCCTTTTTGTACATAATCACGAATAAAATGATGTTTTATTTCTATATGTTTAGCTTTAGAATGTTGAATGAGATTTTTAGACAAATTGATTGCACTAGTATTGTTACAAAACACTAGATTATTATGTTAAAAACTAAAGTAATCTTCAAGTTGATATTTCACCCGCAACAATTGTGAACAATAACTAGTAGCTAACACATACTCTACTTTAGTAGTTGATAAAGCGATTGAGTTTTGCTTTTTGCTAGCCTATAAAATAAGACATGATCTGATGAAGTGACATCCACCACTTGTACTTTTTCTTTTAATTCTGTCACCAACATAGTCTATATCACAGTTTCTATTAACTTGAAATCTTTATTTTCTCATAAAATAAACTTAGATTAGAGGTACCAACTAAATATCATAAAAATCCTTTTTTATGCTTTTAAATGAGAGCCTTTATGATTATACTAAAATCTAGCACGTAAGCAAGCACCATGCATAATATCTGGTTTACTAGTAGTTAAATAAAGAAGTGAGCCAATCACACCTCTTTAGACAGTCTGGTCTACAGGTTTACCTAATTTGTCCTTTGTCATAGCGACAGACAGATGCAAAAGGTACTTATAGGCTTAGATCCCTCCATCTTGAACTTTAATTCTCCTATCATGCTCATCTCAAACTTGCTTTGCATCAAATCAGAAAAGTTCGTGCACAAAGATTCATTAGTAGCTCTAAAAATAATATTATTTATATATATTTATACTATAATGAAATCTTTGTTGGATTCTTTTCTAAACACAGTTTGTCTGCTTTGCCTCTCATAAAACCATTTGCAATTAAGAAACTGCTTAGTCTGTCATACCAAGCATGAGGTGCTTACTTAAGACTATATAGAGCCTTTTTGAGTTTTAAAACATGGTTTGTAAGAGTTGGGTCTTCAAAGCAAGGAGGTTGTTTAACATAAACTTCCTCTTCAATGAATCCATTTAGGAAAGCACTCTTAACATCCATTTGAAAAAGCTTAATATTTTTATGAGCAGCAAAGGTAAGCATAATTCTAATAGCTTCTAACCTAGCTACAAGTGCAAAAGTTTCAATAAAGTCAATACCTTCTTGTTGATTGTACCCTTGAGCTACTAACCTTGCTTTGTTTCTTATTACCTTGCCATTTTCATCAAGCTTGTTACGAAATACCCATCTTATTCCAATAATGCTTTTATGCTCAGGTTGGGGAACAAGAGTTCATACATCAATTCTAATGAATTGACGTAGTTCTTCCTCCATGGCTATGACCCAATTATCATTTGTGAGTGTTTCTTCTATAGTCATTGGCTCTATTTTGAAACAAAAGCATATGATGCTTGATTTTTGAAAAACGATATAGTCTTAACACCTTTTGTTCGTTCTCAATAATTTGATCTTGTGGATGATATGTTACAAACTTTCAATCTTTGTGAGGTTGCTTGGTCTAATTGTCAATTTGTTGTTGTGAAGCATCTTCTGATGGCTTTGCTTCGTCTGCTCTAACAAGATCAGACGAACCTATTTGTATATCTACAAAATCATCTTCAAGATCTGATAATCTCCTATCAAGGGTTATTGCATCACTGAATTTAACGTGAATAAATTCTTCAACAACATAATTTCTAGAGTTAAAAACCCTATATGCTTTTGAAGTATCAGAATATCTTAAGAAGATACCTTTATCAACTTTAGAGTCGCACTTTCTAAGTTGATCTCTAGTGTTAAGAATATAACACTCACGTCCAAATGGATGGAAGTATGAAATGGTCTTCTTCCTCTACACAGTTCACAAGGAGTCTTATTTATTAATGGTCTGATCAATATTTTGTTTTGAACATAACATGTTGTATTTACAACTTCTACCCAAAAATACTTAGGAATTGAATTTTCACAGAGTATGATTCTAGCCATCTCTTGAAGAGTTCTGTTTTTCCTTTCAACTATCTCGTTTTGTTGAGGTGTTTTCAGTGAAGAGAAGTTGTGAAAAATACCATTCTTTTCACAAAAGAATTTGAACTCAGCATTATCAAATTTAGTTCCATGCCCACTTTTGATGGCAGTAATACAAAAACCTTTTTCATTTTGAACACGTTTGTAGAATATTTCAAACACATTGAAAGACTCATGTTTATGTGCTAAGAAGTATACTCGCATATATTTGGACTAGTCGTCTATAATAACAAATCCATACTTTTTACCACTAAGACTAAGTTTTTGTGGGACCAAACAAATCCATGTATAATCATTCTAAAGGTTTAGAAGTAGAAATAACATTTTTGGATTTAAAAGATGTTTTAATTTGTTTTCCTTTCTGATAAGCTTTGCAAAGAAGATGAGTTTTCTAAGAAATCTCAAGCAACCCTTTTACTAAATGCTTTTTATATAATGTTGAAATATGTTTCAAGTTTACATGCCCAAGCTTTTTATGCCAAATCCATCTTTCATCTTCTTTGGACATTAAACATTTACATGTTGCTTGTTTAAGTCCTCAAGTTCAATCTTATCAAGATTGTTGTGTCTTTTGGCAGTAAAAGGAACAAACTCATCACTACATTTGACATGAATCCTAGTTGAAAGAGAAGATGAACTCATTATCACAAAATTGACTTATGCTAAGTAGGTTATACTTCAAGCCTTTAACATATAACACGTTATCAATAGTTGGAAGAGGTGGCTTACCCACTTTACCTATACCAAAGATCTTTCCTTTTCCATTTCCTTCAGAGGAAACAGTTCCCTCATGTGGTTGTAGGTCTAGGAACATAGACTTTTCTCTTGTCATGTGATGTGAGCATCCACTGTTTAGATACCAAAACGAACCCTTCATTTTTCCTATTAAGGATATCTACAACAAGAATGATTTGAGATTTTGGTACCCAAATATTCTTGGGTCCTTTTATGTTAGTCCCCATGGTCTTATTTGACCTTTGTTTTCTTTTGTATTGATACCTTTGAGATAAGTGTCTAGATTTGCCACAAAAGTTGCTAAAGGTTGAATAAGACTTAGAAGATCATAGTTTAGAATCCTTTTCGTTATCAAAGCTTATGCTAGATTTGTCAGATGGAGATCTTTTTTGTTTTAAAATCAATTGTAATTTTGATGAACCACCGACAAATTTGGCCATATCTTGTTTAAGACTAATGCTTTCCTTCTTTAGTCTGTTGACTTTAGACAAAAGCATAGTTTTATTAGGATTTGAAGTTTGACTATTAGACAAGTTCTCTAGATTTTTCTTAACCTTTTCATTTTGTAACATAGCTTCTTTGTATTTTTCTTCGCATTTATTATACTCAAGAGAGATCATGTGAGCATTTGCAAGAAGAGTATCATAAGACATCTCTTCTTCATCATTAGACTCAGATTCATAACTATCAGACAAATTTGAATTAGACTCATGAATAGAATTTACCTCAAGTATTGTTTCATTTGTATTTGCCATAAGACAGATGTTGGCTTTTTCTTCGCGTTTGAGTTGCTACTGCTGCTTTCCAAATCCTCCCACATTGCTAAAAGGTTCTTTTTCTTTAAACTCCATCTTTTTTTTAGCTTAGGACATTTTGCCTTCATATCCCCAAGTTTCTTAACACTCAAAGCAAATGATTTCATTGCTTTCATCTTGAGATTGTTTTTTAAGCCTATTGTCCTTTCGTTTGGAGGTGTGCTTGAATCGTCTTTTCTCTTTGAGCATCTTCTTGAACTTTTTGGTCATTAGAGAGATTTCATCATCTGTTGAACAACTCAAACTTTCATATGAGCTTTTTAACTCATCGACTGAACTTTATGAGCTTTGTCTTCGCCTTTTCTTCTGCCCTTTGATTAGTTTCACCAATTTTCAAAGCTATAGAGTCATTGCTTTTGATCTGGTCTCTTTTGAAAAGATGAACCTTATGGACTCTTAGAGCTCCTAGTAGCTCATCAAGAGTTAGAATTTTCATGTGTCTAGCTTTTGCTATAGTTGTAGCTTTAGGTTCCCACACCTTGGGAAGATTGTCCAAAATCTTGAGATTGTTTTGGGCTTTGGTAAACTCAACTCCAAGACTTAGCTCCTAAACCCTTGCCTCCCTTTTCATGACTTGACATTTTTGGGTGGAACTTCGAATTTGGATTTTGCGAAGAAAGTAAATTGAGGAATTAGGGCTCTTGATGAGGCACCTATAACATACTTAATAAAAAAACTCAAAGGTACTTTTTTTTTCTTTATGAATTTGAATTTTGATGCAGCGTATCAAATTAATAAATATAGAAATAATGTATTTTGAATTTATTTATATAATTTCTTCTCTCAATTCAAAAGTATATCTTCTCTCTTTAATTAATTTATTTTTATTTAATAAAATAAAATATTTACTATTATTAATAAAAATATCTACCCCTACACTTTATTCTATTTTAAGATATTAATTTCATTATTGTTGAATAATAATGATATTTTTATTTTTAAATTTATTTAAACTTATAAATATTCTTGCAATTCATAGGTAACTTGTTAGTGTTTAAATATATTTTTATAATTTAAAACGCTATAATGACATATTTCTAAACATTTTCAATAAATCTTTATTTTCTAATACTCTTTTTTTATTTATAAAATTCTCTAATACTTTTTATATTTATCTGTCCATTTTTTAATGAATTTTTTCTATTTATTTATTTAAAATTCAAGACAATATTAATCAATATCTTTTCATAGTGCCCTTATTTCTACTTAATTTATAAATACTTTACACACTTATTATAAACGAGAATGAAATAATAGTAGAGAATATATTAAAAAATTATCAATAATATTTATATAAATACGGCTATTAATTACATTTTTTAATATTTCTATTATCTTTCTAATTGGATATAAAAAAGGGGGAAATAGTTGTTAAAATTATTATTTTTTGTTAAAATATAAAACTTATTTAAAAACCATAAATAAACTATAAAGATTTATTTGATAAAAAGTATAAGTAGAAAGGTCCCTGTAATTTATTTGATTTCGTAAAAAATATGTTAAATTAAAAATTATTTAAAATATTAATAAAACTATAACGATATATAAAATAGTTTAGTTTGAAAAAATCACATACACAAGTCATCAAATACAATTTTATATTTGAGTTATCCTATTCATATACACATTTTTATAATATTTTTACAATGCTATTTTTTTTGTTTATCTCTATCACATTACACATTTTATCTGACACTTCTTTTACTTCTCTCATCTTTCTTTATTGTATGAAAGATTATACTAATTTATTATGCAAATGCAATTTCTACTTAAAGTTTAACAACAAAGTTGCTCTTCAAGTTACTACTTGACCAAATTAAATGCAAAGAATCTTTACCTATTATTGATCGCGTAGCCCCTTCCAAAATCAAGTCGATGTTACTACTTTGAAGTTAGATTCTTTACTAAAAGCATATCCATACTCTCGGTGTTAAACTAAAGGTAAATAATTGCGAAGCACGCAAAGTCACTAAACTTAAGGAATGTTGAGGTTGCGTAACTTTAAAAACTACCTTTAGGAATTCACGTTGAACTTGGTGAGTTTTGGCAATGTCAGACATTTAGTGCACATTTAGTACATGGTTATAATTAATAGTTTAATAGTTGTATATTGTTAGTATAAAAAATTTTACACTCTCAACTCATTATAAATTATCGTTAATATAACTTTTAAGATAATTATTGAAAAAGTCAACTAACTTATTATATATGATAATTTGTAATTAAATGGCAATGTAAAAGTATTTTATATTGTTGGTACATAACCTATTTTCTTTATAATTAATTCTTTGAAACACAAGTTTTAATTCAAGTTTAATTTCTATCCATTGTAAATATGAAAAAAAAATTACAGTATTAATTAATCAGAATTTATGGTAAATATGATTTTTAAAGTAGTTATTATAAAATTCAACAATTTTATTATATATGACAATTGTAATTGGATGCCTGTGTAAAAATTGTTTATATTGTCTGTACATAAACTATTTACACTTTTAATTATATTTTAAGGGCTAAAATTAATTTTACCAAGATTAGGCTTAAATATTTTTCTAGTTCTTATAATATACTCATTTTATGGTTTTAGTCCCCACAAAATTTTGTTATTGGTTTTGATCCTTATAAATTTTTATTTTAGAGTTTTAGTTCCTGATGTTAATTTTTTAGTCCTTATAAAATT
Source organism: Spatholobus suberectus (assembly GCA_004329165.1). Lineage (NCBI taxonomy): Eukaryota > Viridiplantae > Streptophyta > Magnoliopsida > Fabales > Fabaceae > Spatholobus > Spatholobus suberectus. The sequence goes on from CM014733.1 coordinate 20,888,897, forward strand.
ATAAACTTTTGATATAAGTTCCTTTCATGTTGAAAGATATCCATTTTAGTCTCTATTATTTAAGAAATATCTAATTTGTTCTCCAATATATAATTACTACGTCATAGTGAACAATAACAAAAACTAAAACCATAAAATAATTTTATAAGAACCAAAATCAACAATTTTGTTATAAGGCTTAATTATGTTTTTAATCCCTATAAAATGAGTGAGCTTTGATTTTGGTCCCTATAACATTTTTTTTTTGTTTTTCATCCCTCTAAAATTTGAAATTACAATTTTTGGTCCCTATAAAATGAGCAAATTTTGATCGTTATCATTGTAAGATTTTTTTTTTATTTTCATCTCTCCAAAATTTGAAATCACCATTTTTGATTCCCTAACATTCATTTTCTAGTACATAAATAACATTTATTTTGAGATCTAGAAAAAAATTTAGATACATCACATGCTGAAATTATACCATAGACATTAGTAGGTGTCACTTTGGATGATTATTTAACCTTTCATTATATACATAAACAATTAATTAGTGTCACATAATAATAGAGACCTAAAACAATGATTTCATCCTTTTAAAGGATGAAAACCAAAAATAAAATAAAATTATAAGGACTAAAATTAAAATTCGTTTAATTTACAGACATTAAAAATATATTTAAATTTTTTTATAAAAACTAAAATAAGAATATTATAAGAATTAGAATCATATTTAAGTCTTAAAATTAACTCTATTCCCCTTTAAGAAAAGGAGCCTTGATTTGCCATTCACAGGTTGACTTGTCATCAAGTAAGAAGACATAATATACGGTAATCTAATACAAATTAGGTGTTTTAATCTTGAATTTCCGCACCCTAAAACAAGACATTGTTGAAGAAGAACCACCACCACATGGCAAGAAACAAGCGCGAAGGAAAAAGAAAAAGCACGCAAAAGGGCAAAAGTATGAAGATAAGAAGTAGATGGGTGACGCAGGAAATGGCAGCAACTCGCAACCCTTTTTTAGGACACTGATTACCCCTCCTCACCTAAAATAACATCCAAAATTTTCAATTCCCAAAATGCCCTTGCAGCATCCATACAAAAATGAGAGGCCAAGGGGCATAAAAATAAACAAAGATAGGTTTCTTGAGGTAAAATTATAACCCTATATTTGTTTTGGTTGAAATAGGGTAAAGGAAATAAGAAAAAGGAAGATAACAAAGAAATATTAGATTTCTACTATTTGTTTGAGAGAAAAACTAAGAAAGACGGAAGTTATTTTTGTGGAATCCACAAAAAAAATATTTTCCTTCACTTTAGGAATGAAATGAGAGGAAAATTATCTCTCGTATTTTTATTTTTTTGTTTAATTTTTTTAAAAAAATTTATAATATAATTTTTTTAAAATAATACATAATTTTATGTTAAAAAATATTATATTAAAAATTATATTTTTTAATTATTATAAAAATTATTTTTATATATAATTTATTTATTTCTTTCCATTCTCTTTTTCATTCACCGAAACAATGGAGAGAAATTTTCCACTTCTTTCCTTCTTATATTTATTCATCCAAACAATATATATTTTGCATTCTATTTCTCCTCTATTTCTATCAATCTTATTTCATTCCTTTTTATTTCTTTTCTCTCTATTTCACTCCTCATCCAACAAAACATAAGAGAAACGTTTTTGAAATACTCTTTAACACATTATTTAAAAAAAAAAAGACTATGTACTGATAATGTAAAGTAATTTTATACTGTCATGTAATCATAAATCATTATGTATGGTAAGTTTGTTGACTTTTATATTAATTACTTTAAAAGTCATATAACGATAATTTCTGATTGATTGATAGTGTAAAAGTTTTTACAGTGCCAGTATATAATTGAAATTTATTAAAAATTATAAAATAATGTGAATGTTATTCCTAATTTAATAAACTTTACTTATAATTTTATATTTTTTAATAAATTTTAACTAACAGAAAAAAAAATGTAATGTCTTCCAAAAAAAATGTATTAGGAAGTGAGTGTTTAAAAATATGTTATTAACCCTTCTTAAAAAAATGTTTTTTTTTAATTGTACAAAAAAAAAATCCCCCTTCTCAAAAATAAAACAAAAAACAAAAACCGAACCGTATGAAATGCAAGACCCACACCCAACACACACCTTCACAGAAACATAGCAAGAAGCAAAAGAGAAAGCAGAGAGAAAAAAGTGGAGGATTGTTGAAGAGAGAGTCTCGTGATTTGAGAAGGCCACACGCACCCTCCCATCTCCGAAACAAAAGCTTCAAATTTCGGTCACAATTTAAAGAAAAGGGGATTTATTTAAAAACTTAAAAAAAGAAGAAAAAGAAGAAAAGAACAGAACAACCAAAACAGAGAAAGAAGAAGAATCATTTGGTAGTGTTTTTGAAGCAAAAGGTAAAGTTTTTGAATAGATCAGAGGTGATGTCGTGTTCTTCTTCATCTGGGTCTGAAGAGGACGATGAGGGGTTCGACTCCTACCGGAAAGGAGGGTACCACGCCGTCAGAGTCGCCGATCAATTCGCCGGCGGCAGGTACATAGCGCAGAGGAAACTCGGTTGGGGTCAGTTTTCCACCGTTTGGCTTGCCTATGATACTACAACATCTGTATGTTTGATCCTCTCTCTTCTCTTTCTCATTCTTTTTGTTCTGTTCATTTTTTGGTTATTTCCTTACAAAGGGGTTGTTTTGAATTGCACCCCAATTTGTTTTCTGGAATTTATTTGGCCCCTGATTCGTGTTTTGATGTGAAAAGTTGTTGAGCCTTTTTTTTTTTCTTCTTTTAATCGTTATGACAATCAGTTTTTAACTGTTGTGTGATCATGTAGTCGACCTCGCGTGGTGGGATAAGGCTTTGTTGATGTTGTTGTTATGGCATTTAGTTTTGAATCTGTAGGAGCAGGGGGGTTGTTAGATTCTGTGCTGGTTTTGTGTGTTTCTTTAATCATGTTTGTCTGCTTTGAATGATGTGGGGGTTACAAGGTTTTCCTTTTGTTGATTCATTGTGTTCCGGAATATGTGTGTGTGTTGGGGGTTGTAAGTTTGAATATGGGATTGGATGTTTTTTGTGATATGTTTTTTCTGGTGTTTTTCTCTCTCCCAATAGGTTTTCCTTTCTTTATACAATAGAAACATTGGTTTAATCTGCCTAATGTGTGTGTATTTGTGTTGTCGGTTTCTGTCTTAAGGGTAACATTTCATTGAATGGATCGAATTGGGATATATATGTATATATGTTGAGCAATCTTGTTTTCTTCCCATGCCATTGCCACTTCTTCTGTTGGTATTTGTATTTTTCAAGATATGTCAGAAATACTTAACAGACCTTGCATGTTGGAATGGCACACGTAGTCAGTGATCATCATAAAATGTGACCACCTGGAACACAGAGATTTGTCTGCTTGCTGAGAGACAGTTAACGTGTCTCTGCGCCTCTTTGTTTTTATTAGCTTCTTGCTGATTTGGTAAATGTGTGTTGCACTCCATTTTAACCGTAACACGTGGTGTCTTTTTGGTGTGTGTATTAATTTTGTTGGACTGTTTATGGTGAGCTGTGTGTGGAAACACTATCATTCTGAATTTCAGTTCTAATTCAGCAAAGCTGAATGTTAACACAGATTTGACTTCTTTAAAGTGAGAGTTGATGGGCAAATTAATGGAGTAGTTTTTAACAATTTCGTAGTTTGTTATACTCTTGCTTATATTGTATCACAATCTCTACTGTTGATTTTTCCAATCAATGATAATAACTTTATACTTTATTCTCTAAAGTGCACCCCTGGCTTTAGAGGAGTTAAATCTAAGACTAAATTGGGAGTCTTTTATACGTACACTCCCAGCTTCATGGATCCAGAACTTTTGCTACCATTGAATCACTTGTTTATTGTGGGGGTCTGGCTAAATGCTTAAATTTAGAAAAGAAAAGGAGCCCAAAGAAAGAAGAAAAAGAAGATGGTAAGATAAACAGAAGAAGCTTAACGTGTATAGCATATACACTGTATATCCTGGAGGGGTGTTTCCACATTGGCATAATCCCTCTGGCACTTGCTGTGAACTGGGTCCAAGTATTATCCTTTCTTCATCTAATTTTTCTTGTATCTATGTTTAATTAAGAAATCTTCCACAAAGGTCTGCTTGTGTTTCAACTTCCAACTGATTTTGCTCTCAGACAGTGATAAATTTTTATTATTTTGGTGCAGCAGTATTTTTTTATAAATATATTCTAATTTTAAATTTGGATTTTCAGGCATATGTTGCTCTCAAGATCCAGAAAAGTGCGGCCCAGTTTGTTCAGGCCGCCCTTCATGAAATTGATGTTCTTTCATCCCTTGCTGATGGTGTCGATATGGATTCAAAATGTGTTGTCCAGTTGATTGACCACTTTAAGCACACAGGTCCCAATGGTCAGCACCTTTGCATGGTGCTTGAGTTTCTTGGGGATAGCTTGCTTCGTCTAATCAAATATAACCGGTACAAAGGCCTTCCAATGAATAAAGTTAGGGAGATTTGCAAGTGCATTTTGATTGGTTTGGATTATTTGCATAGAGAACATGGTATTGTCCACACAGACCTAAAACCAGAAAATGTTCTTCTGGTTTCTACCATTGATCCTGCCAAAGACCCTGTTAGATCAGGACCCACCCCAATATTAGAGAGGCCCGAGGGAAACATAAATGGTGGAGTTACTAGTCTTATTGAGAAAAAGTTGAAAAGGAGAGCTAGGAGGGCAGTTGCTAAAATATCTGGAAGAAGTGCTTCAATAGGAGGAATTGAAGCTCCAAAGTCTGAGAGAAATATTGATGGGATTGATGTGAGATGCAAGGTGGTAGATTTTGGAAATGCTTGTTGGGCTGATAAGCAGTTTGCAGAAGAAATTCAGACAAGACAGTACAGAGCTCCTGAAGTAATACTGCAGGCTGGTTATTCCTTCTCTGTTGACATGTGGTCTTTCGCTTGTATTGCTTTTGAGCTTGCCACTGGTGATATGTTGTTTACTCCCAAGGTTGGACAAGGTTTTAGTGAGGATGAGGTATGATGATTTTGTTTGTACACTATTATGATTTAAATTTTGTTCCTTATCTTTTATGAATGGATGGTAGTATTTATGATAATTGTTAATCTATAGACTTTTTACCTAATATTTCCTTGATATTAATGCAAGGAATAACTATGTATATACTATATTATTTAATAATTTGGGCAATGAATCTTGCGAGTTTCATTAAAAATAGTATGCTCATATTTTGATATGAAAGGTAAAACTTATGGTAAGATTTTGTTTGAAATGATATAATAGATGCTATTAGATAACTACTTTTTTTTTTTTGAAAAAAACGAGGTTGAGTCATTGATTTTTATCTTTAATATTTCTAACTATCATAAATGCATCTACAATAGTCATTACTTTATTGTGGAATATGTGAGTAGAGTTAATCAGATAATGAGAAATGAATACAAGACATTCAATAACAGGATTCATTGAAGCTACCTGTGTTACTGGTCCATTTGATGTCAAGTTGACAACACATACTTCTACATTCTTTGCGATAATAAGCATTTTTCATTTGATTTCAGAACGTAGTTTTGATTAATTCATTTAATATCCATCTCAAATCCGAGGACTATTTTGTGTTCCTTCTGCTGCTGGTTCCTGATGACTGAAAGCAAAATGATGTGTGATCCACTCATAAGTAGATGATCATATATTAATTATTCAATATATACTTTACATTTTTCTATGTATTTGTGATCCTTTCACAACCCTGGTAAGAGAAGAACTAACATGTGCTCTGGATTGTAACTTGCAAGTTGCAAGTAGCAATTAGAAAAGTTATCAAATCATTGTTACCATTATGAACTCTTCTATTCTTTGGTAGTTTCATTTTATTAGTAAGCCTTTATAACTAAAACTACTGGTATTGGATTATTCTTCTTTTCAGCCAAAAAGTGGAAAACAATCATTCTTTGGTTATTCCAGCAACTGGTTAAGCATACATTAGTTGTGATTGCTTTGACTTGGTGAACACAACTACACAAGTCTATACCTCAGATTGCATGTTAGAATAATAAAACTTTGTGCTATGTTGGTTTCAGGATCACCTCGCCCTGATGATGGAACTCCTTGGAAAGATGCCCCGGAAGGTAGAAAATTCTCACTGTCTCTGCATATTATTCAAATAGCTATTACGGCAAATCTAATCTTGCATGTTGCAGATTGCTACTGCTGGAGCAAAATCCAAGGATTTCTTTGACAGACATGGGGATCTCAAAAGGATTCGAAGACTAAAGTTTTGGCCACTAAACAAGTTGTTGATCGATAGATATAAATTTCCAGAGAGCGATGCTCGTGAGTTTTCAGAGTTTCTTTTACCACTCCTCGATTTCGCACCCGAGAAGCGGCCAACTGCACAGCAGTGCCTGCAAAACCCATGGCTCAATGGCAAGGAGTCTACACCAAATGAAAAGAGAATTGAATCTAGTGTGGAGAAGGTGGATGTTGGGATGAGCAACCTTAAAATCAAGGTGGGAAAGTGAAGGGGAGAGAAAGATATTTGGCAGTCAGACCCCTCCTTCCTTCCCCATGAATGACTATTGATTGTAATTTGTTTTTGGTTTGATCAAATTTAATAAGATTTATTTTTTTATTGGATTAACTACTGCAGAGATGTAAATTAGTAAAGAATTTTGTTTATCGAGAGATATCTGACACAATTTGTGTGTATATTTACCACATGATTTAAAGTGATGATGGCATTCATCCAAGTCAGGTCTAAATTTTTTTTCTCTCCCTAATTAATTACTTACAAAGATGGGAGGAAAGAATTTTGTTATGCTAATGTGAGGACTATTATCCACTGATCTTTTTCCTATTTGATTTCAAAATGTTTGCTTTTTGGTGCCAATGTGTAACCAACCACTTATGTAAACATGAATTTCAGGTCAAAGACAACTAAGTGGGCAACTTGAATTTTTAAAGTAGTGTTTTAGTGAGTACGTGTAAAGCATTATGTAAGTTTTTTGGTAAATTAGATGTTACAAACTTAATTTTGAGTAATACTGAGTTTGGAGAAAAGTGATTCATGTTTTGGAAAAATAACATTCTAATCATGCTTTTTCCAAAATGTTCCTATTGTTAGCCTGAAAAGTTTAGCAAATGCCCAGCGAAACAAATTCCTATAACGTTTTATTATTATTAAGTGAAGTTATATGTCGGTTGAACTAAATAACTTAAGCTTATTTTATGTTAGTGAGGTTAATATGAGATAGCAATTAATAATAGTTTTTTGAAAAAAAAAAAAAAGAGTAAAAAATGTACTGCTACTCATGATTCACACACTCTTTTGCCACTTATCGTTAGTTTATATTTTCTTTTGCTATACTTTAGATGTTGCTCATATTTCAAAATATAAGGAAGTATCGTATATCTCGTTTTCTTCATGTTCAAGTTGAATCTGTGAATTGAATGATGAGGGCAGCCTGGGACCAAAAGTGGGCCAGGCAGCTTCAACCTCTACCTTGCCATTAGTTATCAGCAAAAGACAAAGGAAAATGCCCCTCGAGTGATTTGTAAGTATCAAAAAGTACATTTTAAAATTGAAATTAAAATGTTACTGAAAAGGAAATCATTCATCCAACTACTGAGAGTCCATTTGTTTTAGGGTTAAAATTAGTTTTAAAGTTATCTCAATATAAAATTAATTGAGATATATTTCGATCAAATTTAATGATATAAAATTAATTACATCAATGTTAGTTCTAATTAAATTAAAATAAATTGACACTAAAACTATAAGGCTCTGTGGATTGATTTATAATTGTGGGTACATTTAGAAAAACTTATTTACAAGTCATTTAAACTTATCTTATAATATAAGCACTAACAAAATTATTTTGTCATTAGTTAACACATGCTATTGAGGAATCCAGAATCTTATGATTAAGAAAATTAAAAAACTAATTCTAAATTATTTTACAACTTTTTATTAATCCTTTTGCTCATTAGACAAAGTAAGTTTTATATGCTTTATATTTTTAAGATATTAAACATATTTATTTTTTATTTAATGTTTTTTTATAAAATATTAAGATTATAAATAGGAGAATATTGTAACATATATCACTACTCATACAAATGTGTCCTATACTATATAAAGCACAAGTTGTGTTTTGACTCTTGATTTTGTCATCTTTTAATACAATTTTAAAATCATAAGAAAATTGTGACTATTAAATTTCAATATTGAATACTCCATTTGTTTCAAAATAATTATGCTATAAGATTTCAAATAAAGATTAAAAATATTATTACATACTCTTAGTTGTAAGGAATTGTAATTTCATTTGACTATTTCCTTCCCACTTTCAATTGTAATATAAAAAAATAAGGATTCTTGTATGTTATTATTTTTAAAGTAATAAATGATTTGAAATAAATTAAAATCTATAAAGTAATAATTATTTAAAAATGAAAAATAGTATATGATATTAACTTTTCAATGAAAAAAAGAATGTCAAATGATAATTAAGCTTAACAATATTGAGCTTGGGATATCATGTACACAAAACTTTTTGCTCTCCTTAAGGGCCCTTAGTAGAGTTGTCAAAATGGCTCGACCCACTTGGCCCTGACCCTACATAGAAAAAGTACATAAGGCCGTATAGGCTAGGGTCAGCCTACGGGCTTTAAATTTTAATAATTTGACCTACTTTTTTAAAAATCTAGCTAAGGTCAACTTAAAGATACTTTGACTAAGGTCAAGTTATAGATACTCTAAGCGAGGCCTAGTTAAAGATACTTTGGCTGAGACCAAGTTGAAGATATTCTGGCCAAAATCGAGTTAAAGATACTATAATCGAGGCTAAGATGAAGATACTTTGGCCAAAAATGCATTGGCTGAGGCTAAACCAAAGATGTTTTGGTCAAGGCTAAGCCGAAGATGTCCTGGCCGAAGCTGAGCCAAAGATGCCCTGGCTGAGGCCAAGCTAAAAAGGCCCCAGATGAGGTCGAGCTGAGGATGTTCTGATTGAGGCTGAGTCAAAGATGTCCTAGGGAGGTTGAGCCGAAGATGCCTTAGTTGAAGTCGAGCGAAAGATGCCCTGGTTGAAGTCAAGTAAAAAATGCCCTGGCTGAGGCTGAGCCGAAAATGCCCTGACCAAGGTTGAGTCAAAGACGCCTTGGCTAAGGCTGAGTCGAAGATGTCTTAACTGAGTCGAAGATGCTTTGGTCAAGTCGAAGATATCCTAGACGAGGCTGAGCTGAAGATGCCCTAGTCAAAGCCAAGCCAAAGATTTCCTGGCCAAAGCCGAGTCGAAGATGCCTAAGCCGAACCAAGTTGAAAATTCCGTAGCTATTGTCACGCTGAAGATACTCTAGCCTAGACCGAGTTGAAAATACTTTGGTTGAAGTTGAGTTGAAATTACTCTAACCAAGGTTGAGTTGAAAATATTTATTTGGATAGTTGAAAAAAACATTTTAAAATAGTCATATGTGTAAGCTAGCCCCCCTTAAGCCTTGGCCCATCCCCCTTACTAAGTAAGGGTGGCAATATGGGCCTAACCTGGCGGGTCAACCCGCATAACTCGACAAAACGAGTTGGGGTGGGTTATGTGGTTCAAGCCTTCAACCCACATAACCTAACTCGTTTAACCTGCTAACCCGACGAGCCAAATGACAGCTTGGGTTGGCTCGCTAATTCATTTAATCCTTGAATCCCAACCCAATCAAAAAATAGGTTCAACCCAACCCAACCCGTTTTTCGGCGGGTTGACCTGTTTTGACACCCTATTACTAAGTGGGCTATATGGGTTGAGGGCTTTTAAGCCCCTTCATTCGGTGGGCTAAAAAGCCTTAGGGCTATTATAGTGGGCCAAGTGCATTGGCATTAGGGCTTAGGGCCAAAATGACACCTCTACCTCTCATGGAATCAAGGATTCAAAAAAGTTTTTGTGTATTCGAATCTTGCGTATTCTATCTCTCTAATCAATAGTACCACAAATATGTTGTCTTGATAAGGAAAAATCCAAGATCTCCTCAGAACAAATTGGGAAGTTCATCTTAATCACACACTTTATGAGGGAAATTCTTGCGTTAACCATCTAGCTAAAAAAGGTGCATCAAAAGTTGTTAAGTTTATGCTCTGAAGTGCTCCCTGGCATATCTCCTCCCCCTCCTTTAGGTGGGTGCCATGGTTGTGTTGGAACTAAAGATGTGACACTCGTTCACATTGAACATAATTCGTACTTATTTTATTACTTATTTAGTTATTAAGTTTAAGTTGATAAAAATGTGAGTAAGATTTTTCTGATTTTTATAATAGAAAATTTCTAAATTTAATGGAATTTGAAAATGAGAGTAAAAGATAGAAGATAAAGTGTGTACACACACACACACACACACACACACATTATGATTTCGTAATACATATTAGTCATAAAAGAAAACAACTAAATACAAAAAAGAAAAAAAAATATCAAAAATAGACACTACCCAACCCAACTTATACATCAAAAAAATCCCATACAGAGCAGCATCAATTTATCCTAACCCCTATACAAATAGAGTAATGTTATAAACTAAGTCTACAGTTCGTAGGGTGTCCTCTGACTCGTCCTTAATATCACTGGGCGTTTCTATCATCTTCAATAATCGTGATCAAACATACATGGAAGAAAAACAATGAAGTGGGGTGATTTGCTCTAAAATCACTTTCACATGTATAGTAGGAATTCTATCATAAAATACATATAAAACACAATTGACAATAAAGGAGAACCTAGGGTTTATTCTAAGTTGTAATATGCTATCCTTGACTCAATATAGATCTATACTCCCCATTAGTGAGTAATAGTTCTCAATAGAACTGAAAAGTGACTGGGAATACATATATCTCTCTCAACAACATCACATGATACAGTCCTCATCATTATTGATGAACAAAATAACAGTTCAGGACGCCCATTTTTAGAGGTATACTCTCATACTAATCCTAGAATGCTAAGCAGTTGTTGAGGTTATTGAGCTTGGTCAGACGAATATCCCGACTCATAAGTGCTACCCTAGCTATTGGGACCTTCACCACTTGATGCCTACCCCCAAGACCTCCACAGTGGGTCCCTGCCTTTCGTTTCTCAATGTACTAAACTGTAACTTTCCTAGCAAGGTGTCATGCCATTACATGTCCCTTGCTTTACATTACTTACTAACTTATCAATTTCTATATTCTTAAACAAAGATTCTCTTTGTTCTCATTTAATTTGAGCATCAATATAATTATTTCTAATATCTCTACTTTATATTGCAGAGATTTAATTCTTACATATTATCCAAATAATTCATGATTCATATTAAAACACATCATCATTATTTCAATAAAAATAAGGATATAAAATTCAAAATAAAGAATGATAATTAAGAAATAAATCCTAGAATGGTCAAAAGTTTTCATAAAAATAATTTTTAAGCGTAGAAAAATAATTAGAATTTTATCATAAATTTTTAGAATTTTTAGATTTGTAATTTATACTAAATAAGATTTAAAATTATAAAAATTTTATAGGTGGTCTCTTAGTGTGTCTAAACCTTACCTGAACAAGGAGAACTTAAACTGAAATCTCTGTAATAGTTTTCTAAAAATACATTCATAAATAACTTATAAAATGATTTTGATGTACATTCTAGTTTTATGAATTTATTAACTTAGATTATTATTGTTTTTACTAAACTATTTTAGTTTTACTAAAATTTGTCAATAATTTAATTATCTGAATTTGAGTAGTATAAAAGTTTAGAAATTTTATCTAAATTTGAGTAGTATAATAACTTAGTAATTCTACTATAATTATCTAAATTTGAACAACATAACAACTTAGTAATTATACTATAATTATCTAAATTAAAACAGCATAACTACTTAATAAGTACATTTTGATTATCTAAAATTGGGCAGTATAATAGTTTAATAAAGATTAAAATCTAACATTAAACATTATTATAAGGAAAACATAGTAAATTTAAAAATTTCAAAGGTTTAGGAGAAAACCTTTCCTACCAACATGCAAAGTGACTAAAATTTAGAACAAACTCACTCCTCCCATTACCTCTTAAAGTAGCTCAAATGAGGAGAATGTTGATGGTAGTATTGGTTCCAATCTTTCTAGGAAGAGAGGTTTCCCTATGTGTGGAAAAACTAACAAGATTTTAATATAAGAAAGTTTTTATGAGATGGAGAGGAGGAAGAGGATTTTTTTGCTAGCTTGAGGAAGAGGAGGATGGTGAAAATGTGTTCAAACTCATGGCTATTTATAAAAGAAGAAAGAGCTTAGGTGGTCAAAAGATTGCACATGCATTATGTCAAAATTCAATTTTTTATTTATTTTTAATTTGATTTGGGGACACATATTCAAAATAGGTGGTGAATCACTCCTCCTAGGACTAGGGACATGTTGCACAAGCTATCCCTGAGCTCCCTATGTAAATTTGATCTGTAATTAAATTGGCCGGTACAAATAAAATTGCCTAAACTTGAATAAATTAGCTTTTAATATCCAAATAATAAATTTAAATGTAAAACTGAAAATTTTATTATTTTCCATCAAAAATAAATTATAATTTTTATTAATTATTTTCAAAATTTTATTGATTTATTTTGTATTCTAAAGCTAGAAAATTCATATTAAATCCATTTTAATTCAATAAATACCCAAATTTTTATGAAAATTCTAAATTACATATTTTACCTAAAAATGAACTAAGAATAATATTTTTACCATTTTTAGATGTCAAACCAATACTGGTTTAGTTTATTAGACAGTTAAAGACATTTTGGTCATTTTACACCAAAATTGCAGAAAATTCTCAGAAAATTTTCAAAATTATATTTTAATGAATATGACATGATTCCAAGCTCAAATTGAAATTTTAATCTCAAATGAATCTTTTTCTCATGTTGGTCTTTAATATTGAAAAATAAGGACAAAATTGCCATTTTTTAATTTTTTTAAGGCTCCGTCATAGAAAAATATTAAAAATGATGATTAGATAGTTCTTGATATTCTAAATTCAACCGTGGGGAACAGAATTTTGAGATTTCATCTCGGTTTTTCAAAAACAAATATGGAATAAATAGAAAAAACAGTTTAAATAAGTAAAAGTAAAGGTGTTACAAAAGACGTATTAAGTGTCTAGCCCCTAAAATGTTTTAATGATAACAAAGGCCATTAAAATTTATGAAGTTCTAAAAAGCCTTGTTTTGTAGGGTATAAGTGTTTTAAGACCAAAACTGTCCATAAAACGTAAAGTCTTTTTGCTTTGCTTCAACTTAGAATTATTTGTTTTATGAGCATCCTTATGTCTTATAAAAAGCGTCCAAAATCCATTTTATCTTAAAGTGCTTTTTATGAAAGAACTTATATGCTCTTTTTCTTATATATATATGTGGATGAAGCTATTCTACGAGCAAAAACCTTAAAATGCTTTCTCAAAAATTGACTATGTTCTTTTAATGTATATATTTCGTTTTGTCTTTTCGAATGTTGTAAAGTAGATTTAGCTTTTATATTAGCTCTGATACTCAGTACAAGCTAAAGAAAAAGTAAGTCAACTTATTAGAAGAAGTATTGAAGTAGCTCAACAAAGTGAAAAAGACAGAATGTGCCTTATGCATGTCAGGAAAGAGAAATATCTTTTTAGTATAAAATACCACTACTACCAACAGCGTCAAATTCTCTCTCCTTGACTTTACATGATATGATATCTTTTAATGCAAATTAGAACGAGAAGAAGTTTTATCTTTCAATGGATATTTCTTTAAGCTTCTATAAAAAGACTCAAGAGTGAAGAAAAAACAAAGTTAAGAAATGTGTGCTAACAAGCTCTTTCACTTTGTCTGGACGATCTCATACAAGCTCTCAAACTTTCATATTCTTTGTATTCGCAAAGTTATTGTATCTTAGCTTAAACTTGTAAAGCTCACTATTATGAGTTATCTTTTCATAGATTTATCTTTGTGAAATCCTAGAGAGGCTTAGTTTTAAAGAATACTTGAGTTATAGTGATCTTGGATTAAGATTGATTTGTTGTTAAGCTTGTAGAGGCTTAGAGAATACTTGGTTGTTGTAACCAATTTGCTAAGTGGAAAACCTTCAGGTTGAAGGGACTAGACATAGCTCTTGGTTCAGAGTGAACCAGTATAAACCTTTATGTGTTATCTTTTCTCCCTATCTCTTTATCTTTCAAGTTGCTTTGTGGAGATCTTTTACAAAATGCTTTAAAACTAAATAAAAATCTTTGATTGTGAAAAGCTTTTGAAAATACACAACAAACAATTCAACCCAAGATGGACAAAGGATCAAAAGACCAGGTATTTTCTAAACTCAAAGGATAGAAACTCTATCACATGTGCTTTGTCTGAAGCAAAATATGAAAAAGTTCACAGTCTAAGTCTGTAAAATACATATGGGACACTTTGGCTTTGGCTTATGAGGGTACGTCACAAGTTAAAGACTCTAAAATAAGTAGACTTGTGCACCAATATGAATTGTTTAAGATAGAACCACATGAAACCATTGAACAAATATTTAGGCAGTTTCAAACCATAATAAACAATTTGAGGTCTCTAGGTAGAACTTATAATAATTAAGATCATATTAACAAAATTCTTTAAGTTTGCCTAGGCAGTGGAGGCCACATGTTAGAACTCTATGTGCTGCTAAAGACAATCATGGTATTACTGTAGCTAACCAAAAGAGAATACAGCACCAAGACAAAATATGGGGAGTGGGAATGCATGCAAGGGGATACACTCATTTTACGTCTATCATTTAGTAAACAAGCACACATCTCGTGTTCTAATAAACAAGGTAAGGCACATATAGCAATCAAAGGAAATTCTTAATATAAAATTACATAACTTGGTTGGTCTAGAACAAACCACACTAAGCAGTGACATTCCCACTTAAGGGTCATTACATCAATAAGAGAAAGCATGCACTAAAACAATCTATATCTATACACACAAGCATTCAAGTAAGGACAAGAAGTTTGGAAACAACTCCCTATCCTACAACAAGAAAAAGGAATATACTACTCCTAGGGCATGCAAACAACCAAAAAGTCTATCACTTACGGAACACATACCTAGGGTAAGCTCATCATCCTTGTTGGTCTCTCTGACACTTAGAATGAAGGCTCACTACAACTAGGGGTATAGGGTCGACCATCTCTTCCTTCTTAGAGCTAAGACATTCCTTGACACTAGCAACACACTTAGGTTAAGCAAACACACTCACTCATGGTTTTACGACACTTGGGACATCCTTTGTTTTAGGACTCTTTTACATATAGGGTCTTTTATTTTTCTTTGGTTCCTCAGGTTGGTGAGGTCCTAAACATTTTTT
This sequence comes from Spatholobus suberectus, assembly GCA_004329165.1. Classification (NCBI taxonomy): domain Eukaryota; kingdom Viridiplantae; phylum Streptophyta; class Magnoliopsida; order Fabales; family Fabaceae; genus Spatholobus; species Spatholobus suberectus. The sequence goes on from CM014733.1 coordinate 20,904,309, forward strand.
CTTCTTATTGTCATGCTTTTGCTATGCACTCCTAACTTTCTTTTATGATTTCACTTCACCTAAGAGGTGCTTATTTGAAAATACAACCTTAAATTCTCCCACTTTAAAGGTATCTTCAAAAGGGTCATCTTATCTATCACATCTCTTCGCTAGCACTCCCCTTAATAGGGTTATAGTCCTAAGGAATGGTCGTTGACTCATTTAAGTTTCAACAAATCTTGAATTCCAAGTCTCTACAATTGATTTTCTTTAGCTACTCTCTAGCCTTTCTAAGGTTCCTTACTTAGAGTTAGGTTGGCTTGGTAAGGTTACTACTAGGGAATTCAAGGGTGATTGCCCTTAGACTCGATTTTTACTTGGCTTATTTCCCATCTACATTGCATGAAGTATTAAGGTGGTCAGTCTCAATATTCCATGACAAGGAAGTTGGGATTATGGCATTGCAAACAACCAAAAACACTTGGTGTAACTCACACAACGTCAAACAATTTCTCAGAGTACACATAGAAAACATAGAAGACACATAACACACAGGCCAGAAAGATTGACCTGCTCTGATACCACTAATGTAACACCTTATAAGGTATTATAGTAACTAAGCCTAGATTTCTAAGAGCAAAAAAAAAAAAAAAAACTTTAAAACATAGAAACAACATGCAATAGCTACTCGTAAATATAATTGGATTTTACAATAAAATACAATACATGCCTAATATAATACATCTATCACCCGAAGGTATCGCATAAAACATAAAGAGGAATACAAGGAAACAATGTAAATTAGGCTACATCTTCTTTCACGTGACTCCAAGCTTCTTCTACGCACGTCTTCACTTGTATCTTAAAAAGGAGAAACTTAAGGAGTGAGACATAATATCTTAGTGAGTGCTCTAAGGACTCTATGGCTAAGTTAGACTATTCTACCTGAACATATCTCTCATGGCTTTAGCCTCACTAGGTTTTTCATAATTCTCCATACCTATGGTTAGGTGTACATCTTTCAATCATTAATACTTCCTATTAACTCTTTTCTCATTCTCACAACTGTTATATTAGTTTACTTTCTCATTCTCAACCTAAGAACTCATCCTTATTACTCATCCATAACCCTCTCTAATATTTAAACCCTTCATGTTTAAATTTTACCCTTCTTCCTTTTGATATTTAAAATTGTCTGCTAGGGATTAAGTCTAAGGCTTTAGATACCCTAAAATACTCTTGACACTCCTTTAACACTTGCTGTAATACTCTCAATTTGTTCCCTCTTATTTGTCTCATACTTTTCTATTACGCTGTGTCGGAATTCACCCTTTCTCTGTCTCATTCATATCTATTATCCAACTAGAACTCTCATAACACTATCATAGAGTCTAGCCTCTCGCATATACTTAAGGTAGCAAAGACAATCCTAATTACAAACATACGTTTATTTCACATCCTTCGCTTAGTAACTAGACATACACCTCATTTTGTTTTATCAAACAAGAATAACACACATGCATAATATGATCACATATCCATAATCTTGACACTTCATCACAAGACACAGTTACATTTTTCACATGTGTACACATTATATCAATCGCTTATGAACAAAGTCACATAGACTTCACATAGTTACAATGTAGCACACTTCAATATATCACGCTACAACAGGATGTATATGCATGCTATGTTCTTAAATCTTTACTCATGCACATGTGGTACTAACTTAAACTTGTCAGAAAGTAGACTATGAGTAAGTGCATAGCCATAAGAAGTGTCATCAATATCGATGCCTTTAGCTTTTGCACCCTCAACTAGTATGATATCCCCAGTGACTAGTCAGGATTACCTAGTTTTGCCAATACGCTCCGGCTTCATGGGATTAGCATGGGCCATTGAAGTTTTCCAACTGGATACCACCCCAAGGCTAGGGTCAAACAACCCATCATGACCTCCACCATTCCTATATACTTTCCTTCATCACATAGCTTAAATGTTATGATGTATGATTACACAAATAATGCATATAGCTTCACTTAAACATTTCACACTACGGATCTCACCTCTTATAGGTTGGGTTCCTCTTCACTATGAATATCCATTACTTTACACATATCATGGCATAACATCATACATAAGCATATCAGAGTTTTTAACACAAGTCCACAACATATGCATTTTCTTAAGGCAAGTAAAAACCTCAAGAAGTAGATCCAACAAGGCATCCAAGTAACAACAATCATATAGGGAATAAGCATAGAAGGCAACAACTTAAACTTACAATCCTTTACTCTTAGTTAGGACATCAGCTTTAGTGTCTCAGTGGGTTATGTTTAGTGCCAAACCTTTGGCGTTTAGCGCCACTGCACTTTACTTCCAAATCAACTCTTTAGTAGGTCCACACTTAGCGCTTGGTGCCACTTATGTAGGGAATTCACTAAAGTTCTTACGCTTAGTGCCAATTCTAGTGCTTAGCGCCATGACGCTCAATGCCAATTTTTGGCATTCAATGCCAAACCTCCAAAGAGCTTTTTATCTCTCCCACACTCTACACCAAATTTTGGCGCTTAACGTCAACTACGTTTTCTGCAATTCACAAGGGTTTGCAGAATGTGCAACCTATGACTTTCCTTGGCTTCCAAACACTCCCAAACATGTTAATCAATTCCTAATCACTTTTATTACCTTTCTAATTAGTCAATTCGTTCTATAAACTCCTCACTTACTCACAATCCCCTCAAAACCCATCAAATCCCTAACTTAGGCACAAAAAAGGGGAAAGGTGAATAGATATATAAATCTCAACCTAAAGGGTAAGGAAGGACACGAAGGAAAGCACTCATCTTTAGGGACACGCAGAGCTAAGTTATAGGACTTGGGTTCTTCGATCTTTATTCCTTCTTTTTCTCTTCCTTTTCTTCTTCCTTTTCTTCCCATTCTCTTTAACTTTTTTCTTCTTCTATTTTTTGACGGCTAAACCTAACTCTCTTTCTCTATTTCCTTCTTATAACATGTGGGCTGGTAAATGGCTTAGAGGGCTTTAGTCCCTTATTGGGCCTTAAATGCTCTTTTGAGTTTTATTATAACATTCCTACTAATTTCTAACACTAGGGTATCAATAACAATAACAACAACAACAACAACAACAACAACAACAACAATAACAACAACACAACACAAGAATAATAATGATATTAATAATAATCATCATCATCATAACAAAAATAATAATAACGATAACAATAACAACAGTAACAACAACAATAAATATAATAATAACAACAATAGGAATAAAAACAATAATAAGAGATATAATAATAACAATAATTCTTAGGGACAATGATCGATCTTCAAAGCGGTCAAGTGTTACACATAATATTTATGAAAAAATTTAAATTATTTTACTTTTGTGAGAGAAGTATGTAGTCACGATAATGTCCCTTTAGGGTGTTACAATTTCTCTCAAAGATGTAATCACTCATGTTTCACTCAATCTAGGCTTTTTTCTATAATGTTCACACTTACTTTTTACCACTCAAGCTCCTCTTGCAGCTCTTGAGAAAAACCAAGTTGAAACAAAGCAAATGACTTCAACCCAATGTGAAATACATAATGAATCCATTGATTAGAGTTACCACTCAAGAGGTCAAGAAGACAAAGTACTCTAAGACAAAACCAAATAATTAAGAAGACAAGCAAAAAAAAAAAAAAAAAGCTAAGAAAGAATAAGCACACTCAAAAGAAGTCCAATGAGACAAGTAAGAAGAGTAAGAACAAAACAAAGAGTAAATAGAAATTTGCAAATAAAACACTCACAATGAAATAGGACTTCAAATTTTTATGGTAGTTTTTATTAAAATTTGGACCTTGTATTTTTCATGATTGTTATTCAATCCCTGTGGATCTTTCTTATTTTATTGATAAGTGTTGTGTATCTTTCTTATTTTGAAAATAAGTCCTTGCATATTTTTTATTCTTTTTCTTTTTGCACTAACAACCCACACACTATTACAACAAATGTTACAAGATCAAAAACCTTCATTATCAAGAACTCTGAAGAACACTCAAGAACAAGCTTTTGAAGATGTGGAAATCAAAAGTAATCAAATCTTGTTTAAGACTTCAATTCATATGTAGGTGCTACGCATGTGGTCATTTAATACCATAACACAATAAAAATTGAACGAATCAAATACCAATTTTTTTTTAGAATTCTATGGAGGTGACGAAGAACACGAACAACATAAATCGAAGGAAAATGTATAAAATTGCACAATTACTGGAGCTAACATAGGGGAAACATCAAACAATGATAGAATAACCAAAATCAACATAAAAAACACAAATTAAACACAACGACAATAAGGAATCAAGATCAAACCGATTTTCGCACTTTTTTCTAGAATTTTCAATGTTTTAAAAAATTGATGAAGATCTACACATGAAATTCAATCTCCAAAATCAAGCTCTAATTACCACTTGTTGGAATCTTCCTTAAGATTGTTCAAAATATATCTACCGAAGCCAATCACAAATTCACCATTGAAGCACTCAAGAACTAGAATTGAAAACATGGATAAGGAAGATGAAGATCAAGAAGATGTCACATTCAATGGAAATGAATGATAAGTCTAATTCGAAGATTTGCCACAAAGGATTAGGAAAGCCTTTGATAAGAATCCAGTTGGTTCCAATTAAGAACCTCAAGAGCGACAAACTAACTCTCACACTTAACCAAGTGTTTAGTATGAAATTTCATAAAAACGGTCCATTAATTGTGTTTACAAGAGTATTTATATTTTATTGAAACAAGCTTAAGAGCCTAAACATCCATTAAGTCACAACCTAAGACCTAAGGGGTCAAAAAGAGTCAAAAACATGCCAATTCTCGAATGCAGTGTCGAGCACAAATTGTGTTTGTAGGGGTAATGGCGCTTAGTGCCAATCATGACACACTTAGCTTATGACTTGAACTTAACACCACAAAAACTAGTCTTAAAGCTCATGTAAGACCCCTACCTTAGTCTTACAGTTGTTTTTTCTAATATTTATGGATTTATTTCTAAAAAATTGGGAAAGAATCTCAAAATTATATTCGCCATTGATGTGTTCAGAATTTTGAGAGTTATGTAATCATAATTTTTAATAATTTTTCTAAGCAAGTCGGAACCTAGAGAAATGAAAAAATCACGATTATGTCCTGAATTTTCAACATAAAGGGCCTACACGACAAAAAAGTTCAATTGATAATAAAATGTTGTTCTAAGTCTGGAATCATGTCATATATATTAAAATATAATTTTATAAATTTTCTAGAAATTTTTGTGTAAAATGACCGAAATGACCCTAGTTGTCTACTAAGCCAAACTAGTATTGATTTGACCTCTAAAAATAGTAAAAATAGCAATATTAGTTCATTTTTAAATAAGATATTTAATTTTATAATTTTCTTAAAAACTTTGGAATTTATTGAGTTAAAATGGATTTAATATGAATTTTTAACTCAAAAATACTAATTAAATAAATAAATATTTGAAAAAAATTATAAAAATTAATTTTAATTTTTGAAAATTAATTTTAAATGAAAAATGATATGTGTATCAAGTTTCATACAAAAATTTATTAATTTGATATTAAAGTTAATTTACTAAAGTTTAAGCGATAACGAGAGAATTAACTGATAAAATTAAAACTGAATGCAAAGACTTGATAAACCTCTGCAAGGCCAGAGACCAAATTGAACCCACATATTAAACACATGTCTTTAAGGTGACATCATCTAAAATGATGTCATAAACATTACATCATCCAAATGGACACCTCACTACTCTTTTCCTCTATAAAATGGCACCCTTGGACAACATTTTTCTCACTTCCTCCCTCTCCCTTGTGCTAGCTGAATGCTATCTCACTCCCTTCCCTCATAACAATTTTTTTTTAGCTTCCACCATCCTCCATTAACCACTTCCAAGCTACAACTAGGAGACCACGACCATTTAATCCTTCTTCCTCTTTCTCTCCATCAACTAGTGTGAGGTAAGGTGGGAGTGGGGTGGATTCTAAGTTATAGTTGCTCTCATATGATGGTGGGAGGGTTTTTTTCCCAAAACCCATTTTCTTGATGCTTGTGCTTCCATTGTTGTTATTGTTGTTGCTAGTCTTGATGATAAAAATGATGATTGATAAATTTTTTTTACTGATTATGGCTGTCGAAAATTCAGATTTAATGGCAAAATATTGAAGATTTGTGGGTTCTATTGATGTAGGAAGGATTGATTTGTGATAGTAATGTTGAAAGAAAAAAAAAATGCCTTGTTCTACCTCTAGTAGCTCACGATTTTTGGGCTACAAAAGGACGAAGATGATAAAAAGTTTTACAAATATTAGAATAATTCATGTTAATGAAATTTATGAAGAAATGGATTAAATTCTTTTGATTCACGGTTTTAATCCAAGATAATTCAATAATCTTAACGGTGATTGCCTTGATTCATGTTGGTAATAAAAGTTTTGGAAAGTCCTTTTCTTTTTACAAAAACTCACGGTTTTATTGATAAAGGAGTAGCTTGTCAAAAAAAATTTTTTAGTAACCTTGAATCTAAAATAATCTTTAAATTAATTGAATGATGATGGAAAGGAAAAAGGATTAAAATTTTTGCTTAGATTGGATTAATAGCCAACGGTTTTCACAAAATGAAATGAACATCTTAGTAAGTTTTTTTTTTTCTTTCTTGTAAGTGGTAAAGATAAAAGACTAAAGTGTGATCAAATTTCTTAAAGAAATGTCATGATTTTAAAGAAATAAGATGAGTTGAAGTTTTTCCTTAAATAAACTTGATATGCTTAGCTTAATTAGAATAAAGTTGCATCCTAATAATCAATGGCTAAATCTTAATTTACCACTAATACTTAAAATTGAAATTTATACCCACTTAGTTTAAGACTATTCTAATACTTCAAGTTTAAGCTAAATTGGTAAATTACAAATCAGAATGAATTTATATATTACATCTCTAAGAAGTTAATTTTAAGAAATAACCAAGGTTAACTTTATTCAAATTTGATAGGATAGTCTTAGAACACTAGAATAAAATTATGGAACTTAAATGGTGCCTAAATTTGGTTTTAACAAAATAAGATGTAAATAGATTTTCTTTCAAAATTTCAATTAATTAGTTCAAACCTTAATTAAGTACCCAAGGTCCCTAATTAAGTAAAAACTTGAATCTTATTAATAAAGATCTAATCTTAGGTTTTAGTAAGTAAATTTAATCCTAAAATTAGGTACTTAAGATAGCTAATTAGATAATTTACTAATCTCCTCTTAAATTCTAATAAAATTCTCTTAAAAAGTTTTATTGTTATTTAAATTGCATGTCTTTTAATTACTCAATTATAATTGTGTAAATATTTGATATGAATATGTAGACTTTAATCTATTATAATGTGAGTTGAATAGAGACTAAGTCTCTGTAATGTGTAGCAGAAACATTAAAACAAGAATGTACTAGTGCTTAGATATGCTAAGACCAGGGAAAATCTCTGTTCAAAAATGAGAGTGATAACTAATAAGATGTAGTTAGGTGAGTAATGAAATGCGAGGAACATATAGTGGCATGACACCCTGCATCGAAGCCATAGTTTGGTAAGCTGTAGAATGAAAGGTAGGACCCACTTACAGAGGTCTTAAGGGTAAGGTATCTAACGGTGAAGGTCCTAATGGACAAGGTAGCGCTTTTGAGCTAAGATATTTGCCTAACTAAGCTTGTTAACCCCGACAATTGCTCAGCATTCTAGGATTAGTGTGAGAGTATACCTCCATATGGATAGTGGATGTCTTGAGTTGTTGCTCTATTCCTCAGTGATGACTGAGGACTGTATCATGTTGATAATATTGAGAGAGGTATATGTACTCCCAATCACTTTTCGGTTTTGTTGAGAACTATTACTCACAAATGAAAAGTATGAATCCATACCAAGTTAAGGATAGTCTAGTACAACTTAGATGAAATCCTATGTTCCCTATTTAGTTATTGTTAACTGTGTTTTATCTATGTTGGTAGGATTTTCTGCCACTCATGTGAAAGTGATTTTTTAAAACAAAATCACCTCACTCCTTTATCTTTTTCTCTATGTATGTTGTTTATGGACTGATACGTGAATATGGTAGTGATACCCAATGATCATGCCTCGATGCTACACTAGATAATCCAGAGACTAATCTAGTAGATGAAGACTGGGAATCTCACTGCCTTTTGGATTATATATGGGATGGAATAGGGTATATAGACATTACTCTGATGTAGGACCCTTTTTGCTATATTTAGTAGGATAGGTAGTGTCTAGATTTTTCCTGTATTCCATTAGCTTTTTTTTTTATTCAGTTCTATGTATTCACTTAAGTTCAGTTAATGGTGTGTATTTCATTAATCATGATGTACATTATTGACACATATATAATAGACTTTGTTTCTTTTATCTTTTACTCTCATTTCCAAATTTTGTTTTACTTACGAATTTTCTATTTTAAAGTTGCAAAACAAAATCAAGGTGGAGAATAAAAATGAAAAAAAAATTACTTGTATTTTCATCAACTCAAACTTAACAACTAATTAAGTAATTAAATAACTATGTGTTATGTTCAATGTGAACGGGTGTTAGAGCTCATGCCAATGGACTTGCACTCAGTGTCATCTTGAGTCAGCATCTTCCTTAATTTGGCTCCAATTGAGGAGTCTTGGTTCCACCTCCTGCAAAGACATTGAATCATAATGTTTTTTAGTTTCCCTTCCGATTCTTCTTGCAATCTCTTGGTCCTAGCTCTTGTCATGGGCCTTCCAATTCCTTGCAATGCATTTCCAGTTTATCTTCAAGTCCATCCTTAGCCTTCTCTTCTAGGTCTCTATCAATTTGCATCTCTTAGATAATTAGGGAGGGACTAAAAGATGAACCTAATTGTTGGAGTTATAGGGATTAAACATGAGACTTAATCACAAAAGTAGTTTTTGGTCTTTTGGGGAGTCAATGAATTGGTATTCATAAACACAAGCCTTGTGAATATGATCTTTTTTATTAGTTAAAGATAATCGTACACTTGCGGATATTGCACATCAAGCCTATTTCTACATTTGTAAGTGTCACAAAGAATAGAATAAGGGGTGTGTGTGTGTGTGTGTGTGTGTGTTGAGTAGTATGAGAGAGAGAGAGAGAGAGGGTGTGTGAGTGTGTATTTATAGATTTTAATTTGATATTTTACGAACAACAATCATATAAGGATGATAATTAAAAAATTATTACACAATTTATTTTATTTTATTGCATTATTCTACATGTTTATGTAAAAATTAAATATCAAAAAATTAATTTTAAAAATTACAAATAAATGTTTATGGAAAAGGTTAGATATAGTGAAAATAGCTAATAATTATAATATTAAAAGGTTAAAAGTTTGTTGAAAGTTGAAACACTAGTTTATAGCTGAAAGTTGAAATGTCAATACACGAGACAACTAACATAGTTTGCCAAGCCTCAAATAAGTTAAAATCTAAACAAAGATAGCAAACAACAGTATAAATTTAAAACCTCATGTTCCAAAGAAATTTTTGCTGAAATTTTGGTAAAATTTCCCCTAAAATATGGAAATCTCAAAATAATCTTATTATTAGTAAAAACGAAATGACGACAACCAAACAATATCTTGTAACACTGGCTAAATAATTCCAAATTTAACTACTAATAACTCACTAAACAATGTAATAGAGCTACCACACGATTGTACACACACACACACAAAAAGAGCTACCACACGATTAGATATATTGTTAAATTAAAATAATATAAGAGTAAAACAAAATACACAATAGAAACAAAATTATACTTTAGATTCCATTAAAATTTACAGTTAATCCGACTTTTTGAATATCAACCGTAGGATTTATAGTAATAAAATAAAATTTTATGATTCATTCACATGAATGATATGTCAGGCTTATAAGTAGTAATTCAACTCCCTTGATCACACTGATATATATAAAAGGTTTAAATTGTATAAATGTTTCAATTACTTTTACCATATGACAAAACACAATTTTACTAACAATATTAAATGAGGAAAAATTGTAATTTATATTTCTTAATCCTTAACTTTTGTAGCTTTTCTTTTCAACTTATTTAAGATATCAGAAATACCAAGCTTGTTATCCAATCTCTATTAGCCACATCATCACTTGATAGGGAATCATGACATAAAGGACTAAATGAAACAAAAAAAATCAATAAGGACATAAATAAAAAATAATTTTAAGAGACTAAAATAAAAATATATATAATTTTATAGAAACTAAAAACTTATTTAAACCTATTTTTAATATAATTTGTTAATCATTAAAACATAACATAGATTTTTGATTTAAAAGGAGTTTTAAATATTCAACAATTAAAACTAACTTGAGATTGATTTTATGTGAATGAATAGATTTAAACTTTTTCTATAAAAGGACCAAAGTGTTCCAAAATTATAATGTAACCTATTTTTTCCTCATTATGGGGGCGGTATCCAAGATTCCTCATCTTGAAAATAGTTAAACTAGACAAGATAATATCGAATCAGAGGAGAATGTGCTTAATTTTATAAATTAAGAAAGAATCATAATTGGAGAATAAGTTTGAATGTTAAATACAGTAGGCCATATTGAAGTAGGTAATTATTATCATTCACCTATTTTTCTTTTCATCCCTTTCTTTATTTTGTTTTTGTTTTTTGTCTCTCTCTTTTTTCCCCCTTTTCTATTACGTGACTTATCAGTTATCACATTTTTCAGAGGTTCAAAGTTTTCCTATTTGACTGGGTTTTCAACGTCAAATTTAAGACGGTAAAATTGAAAGTGGTGTGTGTTATACTACCAGCCTACTCACGATTACAAATTAAAGGGTAGGTAAAACATAAGTTTAAGAAAAGGTAGAACTCTTATTAGTAGATTATTTTTAATTAATATTATAATTACTTTAATTGGATATTCATAAATAAATTCGTGACTTCAATCCATATGTTATCGTGAAAAATAGTTAACTGTTGAAAATTCTACTTATTAATAAAACTACTTGGATGAGCAAAGATTGGTAAAAATTAAATATTTGATAATGATATTCAATAATGATGCATGAAGCACTAAGATGGTAGAGATTTAGGCGTGTTGCCTAAGCTGATGTCAAAGCAGGATTTATGAATTTTTTAAATGATCGCTTCATTAAATTTGTAAGGTGCAGGGAAATTGTCACTTTGAGACCTCCGGCCATTTATACATGTCACCAATAGCATAGTCACAAGGTGTCAATACCATCGTTGTTTACTTACTAAACTAGAAAGTATTCCACACTTTAAATGAGTGCTTTGAAATTTAAGTTACATGTAAAAAATAATTAAAAATAATAACATAAAAGTTTGAAATATAAAAGAAAAACATAATTGAGTCAAGTAAAATTAATATATATATATATATATATATATATATATATATATATATATATATATATATATTATAACAATATTTAAATTTATAAAAAATATTCTTAATTAATTTAGAAAGAATTTAATTTAAAATTTAAAATAAAATTACGAATGACTTTAAAGAAAAATCCATTGAAATATTTAATTATTTTTAAAGGAATAAACTTTATTTGAATTAATTGATACGTGTTCTTCGTTTCCGCAGCTAACATGTGCAAGTTGCAAATTCATACTTGTACTCATGGCTGACCCAACGTTAAGTGAGACTTAAAACAAATTTTGAAAGAGACTTTTTTGCTTTAAATGAAAGAATTATATATTAGATTTTTTTGGCTACATATATGACTTTTTTGCTTTATAAAAACTAATAACAAATAATTTTTTGTTAGTGGACCTAAAACTTAAGCTTTATTACTTTTATTCTTGGGTCAATCTTGCTTGTACTCCAACAAAAGGAATAAAATATATTTCTTAGAATTCTATATTCAATAGAGGAAATGCGATGTTGGATTGAAATGGATCTGTGAAACACGAGGGACTCTCAACTTCCAAAGGGTATACACTTTTCATTTTGCTATTTCCTCCACTCAGTACAGACCTCAACATTGAGTTTCCTCATCAGTATTGAAGGTCCCAAACAACTATAATTAATTATAGTGTAAAACATGTTTTTTTGTCTCTTAAAAATTTTCTAAATTCAATTTTAGTTCTTTAAAAAAAATTATTTTATTTTCATCTCTCTAATTTAGAAATACTTTACTTTTAGTCCTCGAAATGGTTATAACTAACAATTTAAGGGTGGTTAAAAACTGGTAGAAAATATATTTTGAGGATCAAAGTAATATCTTTCCAAATTAGAGAGACGGACAAATTTTTTTAAAATAAAATCAATTTTAAAAATTTTAGAGAAATATAAAACATATTTTACTCTTAATTAAACAAGAGATGAAAGTAAAAACGCGTAACAATAACTTGACTTCTTTGTATGCTTCTGAATGACCCATGGATTGACTTGTTTACAACTACAAGTCAAGAGTCAAATCGTTGTTGCCCAGAAAAGTCAATTTAATTAATTTTATACTTACTAGATCACTGAACTGAGTGAAGTCTGACCTAACCGTAGACCACACGTACAGTTCAACCGGTTCAATGAAGATGCTGAGTGCTATGAAGTTGTCACCAAAATATGAATGGGTGCCAAAATAAAGTCTCAAAGGCAGGTCCTTTCTATGAACGCAGCGTGTTATTATCATTCTTCCAGCCATGCTTCTTAATTATAAGGCTCACCGTTATATATTATACACGTCTTCCGATTTTTAATTATAATATAATGCTAATATATGATTTAATTATTAAAATATAAACTTATGAATATTAATTATGCCAATAGTTAAACATAAAGATGTTTCTTTATTACTAATTGATCGTGTCTTTACCAATGTAATGACTTGTCTAATTTTAAAAATACCAAGGAATTGTGATATTGAGTAATAAATTTAAATTTATATTATTTATTTAAATTTTAAACTTATTAATAGGGCCGGCCCAAGCATACTGCAATCTAAGCTCTTACTTTTGGTCTTCAGAAAAAAAATTATTTAATATTAGTATTTATTTTATTTTTATTATTAGTTAATTTAGCGTAGTGGTAACTAAAATATGCACTCTTTTTTTCTTTGTGAATGAGATTCAAATATTGTTGGAGAAAAAAATCACTTTTATTTTTTGTAAGATCCTTAATTCTTCTATTACTCTTTCTCAGTTAAGAATTAATTAGTCATTAATTTTAGTTAAATAGGTTGTCTCTTTATATATCAATTCTCACCAAATTTATCTTATTCATTCGTGATTTTCAATTTATATTTATCTTGATATTTATTAGTTAAATTATGTTTGTTATTTATGTTCATACTGACCTTTGTTATTTTTTGTTTAAACTGGCACAGGATGATTCATTGGGCAACATTTTTCTTTCAAATTACCAATTTGAAAATTTTATTTTTGTTTAGAATGTTTATAGAAAGTATATTTCTTTTTATATTAGTATATAAATTTAGAAATTATATTAGTTGTTTGTGTTGTCTGTAAGCATCTTGTTTCTACCTGATTTGTTTGTTTTCAAATTACAAGGAGGGAAAGTAAAGAAAATCAACAGTATATTAAAAAAAATCTACTTTCTATATTAGTTGTAACCATAATCAATGTCAAAAGTCAATTTTTATATCAGTTATACACATGAACCAATGTAGAAATGTCACTTTCTACATTGGTTATAACCATAACCGATGTAAAGTGTTTTTTACATCGGTTCATTATTTGATGTGAAAAATACTCACATTTTATATCTCCTAAATCTATAACAAACCTACAACCAATGTAAAAAGTCATTTTTAACCAATGTAAAAAGTCCTATCTATAGTAGTGATATATTATGTGAATCTTGTTGCAAATAGAATAATCTAATTCAAAAACGCTTATAATATATATGTTTGTCTTAAATTTAAAACCTGAGTATTGTATAAAGCTTAATGTTGCATGCACAAGGTAATATAACTTGTTGGGTAAATAGTGTATGCATTGACAGTGTAAAGGTGTTTTAATTATGCTATTATTTAATCATAAACTATCATGTAAAATAAGTTTGTTAACTTTTTTAATAATTACCTTAAAAGTCATACCTACCATAATTTCTAATTGGTTGACAATATAAAAACTTTTAACAGTGCACAAAAATTAAACTCAAGCTTATTAGAGAACAAAATGAAAATATAAAGTTCTTGCGAAATATAACATTAGTTTCTTTTTTGTTCTTAAAAACTAAACGTTACTAGCTCTTTTTCGTATCTTTAGATGCTTTAGCCTTTTTTTCTATTATTCTAAAACAATTGATGTTTTAGAATTTCAAAGTAAAGACGAACGTTCTTCTTTGAGGCGCATGACAACACTGCCCTAAAGGATTTATCTACGTGGAACATGCAAGTCCAGGAAAGAAGTGAGGAAGAAGAAGATTGCAGTTTGCAAACTAGGAAAAAGATAGAGTAATTTGTCCTTGACAAAAAGTAATATATAAATAAAATTGGAAAATAATAAAGCGTTAATAAAAAACAACATTAATATTAAATAAAACGGTAGGATAGTGGGTTAAAGGATAAGATAACGTTAACAAAATGCTTACCAATTAATGTTAATAATAATAAAAAAAAAGACATTCATTTTTTAGGATAAGAGATAAGGTTAATAAAAAAAGGTCATAAAACGAACATTATTAAAAGATAAGGTTTCACTATCCCTAATTAAAATAGTCATGAAAAACCAATTTTTTGGATAAGCCATTTGAAAGTCAAATTTAATTTTCAAAAAGATGATTTATCAAATTTAAAAATAAAAAAATTCTTTGAGGCTCATTATCGCACACACAATCCAGTGACAAATTGATGAATTTGTACTACATCAAACCCACGAAACCCAATCTCATGCACACAAGACCTAGCCTCTTTAAAAGCCTTTAACACAATTTGATATATAAACACCTGATAGAAAGTCAAATCAAGCAATATGGAACTTGTACCTTTTGAAATACCTCAAAACATACAACATGTGTATCACATCTCCATATAGTAATATTTTACTTTTATTAAATATTTTTTAATCTATATGCATTAACCTTAAACATCTAAAGATATAAAAAAGAGGTAGTATTTAAGTTTCAAAATCTATAACACTATTATTTATTATGTTATCTCGGTATTGAATAAAATCAGAAAATCCACGTTCCTAAAGATCGTACCACAAATCTAGCATGAAATTAACTTGTTCTATTACGGGGAATGTTTGTCTGACACTCCATAACGACATGTGAAATGACTATGTAAGGGAAAGAAAAAAAAAAAAGGAAAAAGAGAGAAAGAAATGTGATGGAAAAAATATAAAAGAAATGTAAAAAAAAAATTGAAACGAGAAAATCAAATACAAAATCATTAATACTATATTTATTATATTATCTATAAACTTGTAATCTCCCATTACTGAGTGGGAGTTACTTCACCGAAATAGGTATGCATCATTCAGCCAATGATACAAGTTATGGTTCTATAAAATTATCGACGAGAGATGTATGATGTTTTCAAGTTCATAATAAGTCTTAATATATGCTAGTGCTCACCAACTGAATCAATTGCAATGATGCAAAGGAAAGTATAAAAAAAGAGGGCACAAAAAATATAAAAGAGTAATGAAAATAAAACACATTAAAATATAAAGGTAATGTTTGCTTCATATTCTTTAATTTATGAGGTGTGGACAGAAAAAAATACGATGAGATAAAACAATAAAATGAGATAAAAGAGTAAAAAATGTAAAAAAAAAAAAATAGATATAAAAAATTAAAAAAAAATATATATATCATATCTTCTTAAATCATGCCATACAAATTTCTTTATTGATATATTTGTTTGGTTGTATTTAGAGAGGAAAGAAATGGGAGAGAAAAACAAGAAGAGAGATATTATTTGGATAAGTGCAAATATTAGAATGAAGAGAAATTTTAAGCAGGACCACAGTAAATAATTTCCCCACTCATGAGCCGTGAAATGGAACGGAGGCAGAAGTGGCCTTCAATTTTTATTTTAAATGTTTAAATAATCAAAAAATATTTTTATAACATTAAAAATAACATTATAAAAAATTCAAAAATTTTTAAGTTAATTTAATTTTTTAATTAGTATAAAAGTTTTTTTTTACTATTCATTTAAATGAAGAGAAATATTTCCACTTTATTCTTTTAATTTTTATTCATCCAAAAAACATTTTTTTACTCTATTTTCTTATTCTTTTTATCTCTTATTTTTTTCTTTTTTATTTCCCTTGTCGTTCAAACAAGTGACATGTTTGTGCATGTACTCTGTGTGTGTGTGTGTGTGTATGTGTATTCATGTTCATGTTTGTATAATTTACAAGCATGAAGGTCTTTCTAAGCACCTCTCTAGCAATCTTCAACTTACGTGCCTTCTTGTATCACAGTCACCACTATGGACTCATGCATGAATGCATGTTTCAAAACGATAACATCCAACATTAACATTCAAGTTTGAATCAACATCATTGCTTAGATTTCCCCTATTCTATGGATTAAACATACCAACAGTATGCCTGCCACCTCATATGGGTCGAGCCTCTCCGTTAGGGACTAAGCAAAACATTGCCTTTAACATAAGGCACAACACTGGAAAATCCCTTAGGACCTATCAGTCAACATCAACTTCTTATTTCCTACGTTCCTTATCAGTGATGGGTAACATACGTTATAAAGATTTATGTCAGTTAATTAGAATAAAGCTTCACCTTTAAAAAAGTTCTGAAGAATTTTCTTAGGTTTAAGGCTCATGGTCAATTATTAGGGAAATCTTTGTGTTCTTAGCAATTGAAAGAAATTATTCAAGAAAAGAATTGATTTTACTTGAGAAGTACAACTTTATAAATTCTAAAAGGGGTTGATGCTTAGCACCAACAATATGGTGCTTAGTGCACTACCTATTATGAACTATTTAAGTTTCAAATTTAGGTTAGCACTTAACGCTGCATTGCGACACTTAGCATCTAGTATCTAAAGAGCTATTTATTTCAAAATCTAATTGGTGCATAGTAGTGGCGCTTAGCGCTACACGTCTAGAAAGTTTTTTACTTATGAGGTCGAGTGGCGCTTAGCACTTCAAACATTGCCCTTAGTGTAACACATCCAAAGGGTCATTTGTTTCGAAGTTTAATTAGTGCTCAGTGTGGCCCTATGGCGCTTAACACTCCCTCTACATAGAACTGTTTGATTCAAATTTTAAACATGGCGCTTAGCACATGAAAATACGCTTAACTCTCACAATTACGTAGTATTAAGGAATTTTGGCACTTAGCACAAATAACGAACGTTTGGAGGCCTAATCTAGGGTAAAACAAGGCATTCCTAATGTGAGTTGGTCCTTAGCGTGATGAATCACCGCTTAAAGCCAAGGTGTCAAATTTGGGCTTTTGCTCCCAAGGAGTCTCATGCTTAGCACATCTCCATGACACTTAGCGCCATATAAAAATAGATAGCTGAAAACCCACAACATGTTCAACAAATTTCACGCCAAAACCCAACCATATATAAGCATTAACGATGTTTTCTAGTCACCAACAACATATTTTCAACATCAAAATACATCTAGAAACATACTTAAATCATCAATAACACCTCATTTCAACAAAATCACATTTCAAACCAAAATACACCATTCATCCCCCAAAGACAACATTTTCACCACCACCAACCATCATCCAGCATTCAAACAAGTATAAAATGGTTTGAAAACAAGTAAAGGAGGTAGCTTCCATTACATCTTGTAGCCACAAACGTAGAGTCTTCTAGAGAATGGAGAGGAAGGAATTTCTTTGAGCCAAAACAAAGCTTTTCCACATAACCACCACAATCAACATGACCCAAGAATCAATAACAAGAATAAAAACTTAGATATTGTGGGAAAAAAGGACCATTTTGGTCAGCCAAAATGAAAAAGAAAAAGAGAGTGTAGGGATTCATCTAGTTAGGATTAGAGTTTGACTAATATTCATTTGCATGCACGAAAATAAAACCTTCTTTCATTTAGTTTGGTAAAAACTTGAGTAAATTTTTTGCATTTAAATGTAACCTATGTGAAAAATTTATAAAATATGGAACCTGTCATAATAAAACAACACACAATACCCTCGTATAGGAAAAGTAAAGACATTGGCCACTTAGAGTGACCGCGTCCGCAAGTACCTAATAGACAGTTTATCTACAAATATATTTCAATTACAAATCAACCTGACCGAGCAGGTGAGTGCAAAGCTTAAAATCAAAAAACATAAAGTAAATACTTTAAATGAAATACTCATGTCCATCAATACCTGATAGCAATTGTATATGGGGTATTGGGAGTGGGAAAACATAAATCTTAAATGTCATTAATAAATAGTCCCATGCATATGTCAAAGCAACAAATAAGTGTAACAAGTTTACAACTCCAAATAAAATATGTCATAAATACGAATACAGTCCTCCCAAATGAAATTAGAAACTTCCCAACTACAAACACTAACTCTTAAAACCCATCGACACCACGAACATTCACCATAAAACAAGGTTCCCAACCTCATCACTAACCCTACTAGCTGGGGGTGTAACCACCCTGACCCATATGATAGGACAAGCTGGGGTCACCATCATTTGAGGAGTCACTAGGGGAGTCCCTACCATCCACACTACTCTGTCTATCTACGCCCACTTGGACTGCGTACTCCACGGTGTCCTGAGGGGCTCTTCAGGACCCAACAGTCCGCGAGAAAGCAGGCATGCGCAGAGGTATAACCTTCCTGGAAATCATATGAGTCTTGTCATCCACAGGTTGGAGGGCCTTGTTGCCCTTCCTGACCATGGTCCACCTTACGACCCTCTATCGCAACAGCAGTTGCGGGAACCACAACGACTCTCCTTCGCTTTCTAGCCACCAGTTCCCTCGAAGTAGAAGTTGCAGATGCAATCGAAGAAAAGGGAGTAGGAGCTTGGAATTGGTACATCCTATGATCCACTAGCATCGACAAGTGTAAATCATATACCACCAGCATCACTTGACTGAGGTAATCATTGTTGGATGCCTATGCCAAAAGGTAACCCTCCTGGAGAACACGATTTGGTAGTTTACCTCGTTGGGATACTCTCCATGCTTTGTCCACTTGCCATTGCCAAGAATAATCCATATGTGTTTGCGCCCCATAGCAAGGTCATAGCCAAGAAACAAAACAAAAGCAATGGGGTGAGATAATAGACACAAGCAAGCATATCAAGGAGCATACAAGCTCAAGGGTATACCACTTATCATTGGTAGGGACCCACATACAAACACATATAAAGCACACAAGCTCAGGGGGTATACCACCTCATTAGTGGTGACCTACTCACCGATACATCCGCACACATAAGATAACCAAGGCAGCACTATGACTACACTCTACTCAACAATGATTAAAACATGTCATGTCACATACTAGCTTATGGGTTATGAGTGGGTCTAAGGTTCTCATGAGATTAATAAATCAATCTCACTGTGGCTATTTTGTGGCTTTGGAGATTGCCTAGTTGCCTTAGCCCTTAAAAGTCTCAAATGTGTCAGATCCTTTGAGGATAGTTAGGAAAAAGCCCATTAACCATAGCAATAGAGCAGTTGGGTGCTCTAAATGCATATACATGCAATTTAATAAAACTAGTTATAACTAAAACATATAACGTATGTTTATAAAATTCGTAATTATAATTAAAACGCTCTTTTGAATGAAACTTAATTAATAAAATATTATAGCAATATGATGTAATTTAAAGAAATCTATTTTGAAGGCTTTTATATATTTAAACTCACAAATCATTTGCTATAGCAATATATGAGTATGCTAAAAAGCTTATATTTATAATTAAAACAATTATTTCATGGAAACGCATTTTGGAAAGCCTTATAGCAACTCAATATAACACAAAGATTTATTTTAAAGGTCCTCGAATTAAAACCCATAATTTAAATTACTATAACACCACACACACACATATATATATATATACATATATATATAATTTGAGAAAACATACTTTCAATTTTAAGAAACATTTCTCAAATTAAATATTTTATAAATCCTCCTTAAACATCATAATTTAAAAGCATAAACATAGTATATGTTTCATAACATAATTGTTATAATAAAACATACTCACTGCAATAATATTTTAATTTAATAAAATATCCCATAATTAAAATATCATTTCTTTTAAAATATCTAGCCACATCTTGATTTCATAAAGCTAAGCTTTAATAGCTCAAAACCCAAATAATATAATTCTCAAAAGAATAGCCTTTTCTCACAAAGCATAATAATTTGGAAATCCACTTATACTCCTCAAAATACATACATACATACATATACATATATATATATACATATACATATATATATATATATATATATATATATATATATATGTGTGTGTGTGTGTGTGTGTGTGTGTGTGTGTGTGTGTCTATACACTCACTTGTTTTTTAGTTAGAGTATGCTACCAAGTTACACCAAAGGTGTATTTTAAGATACATTATAGTTATAGCTTGTTAACGTACTCCAATTAAAAAAAAGTGCGTGTATGTTAGCAAACCCCACAAGCATTTGCTAACGTACACACACTTAATTTTTAGTTTGAGTACATTAGCAAGCTACACCGTTGATGTATTTTAAGATGCTTTATAGTTATAACTTGCTAGCGTACTCCAACTAAAAAACATGTACATGTACATTAGCAAATCCACACAAACACACACACACACACACACACACACACACACAAACACATATAAACATATTTGCAAAAACATGTAAATCAAACATGCATGAGCATGCACCTACACAAGCTCGTAATAATACAAGCCCTTATGGCAACAAGTACTTGCCCTTCATCAAGGTATAAGGTACTTGGTTGAGGTTTACTTCCTAGGGTTAAAACTCCAGATGTTATAGAAAATGCTTACCCATAAAACTTGAAGCCAAGGTTCAAGGGAGAAGGAAGAGGCTTGCCTTAAACCAACCCAAGGTCTTGCTCTAAAAAGGTTTGAATGAGTGAGTGCTTTGGAGAGGAGAAGGAAAATGAAAGTGAGTATGTGTAAGGAGGTGGTTCGGTTAGCACTAAAATGGGAGGAAAAAGTGTGGGCCTTTTCTAAAACTCTACCAACAACAACAAGGCTTCTCAAAATGAGCTAAGAAAGTTTTGGCTCAAAAATGCTATAAAATTGAAATGAAATATTTCCCACTAAACCCAAAGTTAACAAATAAGTAACTCACTAATATAATTTAGGACATCTAGAATGAATTTAGGATATAGCTTAGAGAATTTTTTAAAATCTCATAAATTTCCAAACTTGTGCACTATAAGGAATAAAATTAAAATAACCTTATTTAATCAACGATGTTTAAACAAAACAAACACATACACTTTAGGGACTTAACCATAATGATTAGTTATAATTAAATCCATGGAATTTATGACTGTTTGCTCACTTTCACAATGTAGTCCTACATTGTTAATTCACATTGTAGAGTGGTCAATACTAAATTAAAATTATGTGACATGTATAGAAACTAATAAATATTTTAATAAAAATGTGCAATTGGTATGTCAATGGTCAATACTCACATTATTAGAAAATAGAGAATAAATTGAGGTGGTGTTTGTTGGACCTAAACAATGTTATAAATTTGGATTGGTCATTGATAGACTGCTACTACTACTAGGGTAAAATTAAGGTAAAGGAATGAAACTAGCTACTGGAGAAAATAACACTCATAATATTCTTTTCATAAAAAACATGGTCTTACATCCAAAAGACAAATACTGCATATGGGGATAAAATCACCCTTTAGGGAAAATAAAAAAACTGTCTACATACTGAGTTAAGCTCATTATATAAAGTCTTTTAGCCAATTAGGAGCTCATGCTTATGGCATCATAGGTTCCCTTACAGTCTAATTCATCCATAGGCACTTTAACATTACCTACTGGTCCACTTTGGACCTTGCCCACAAGGTCCATAGGAAGTTGGCATGTCACGTGAGATGTGGTTATAGTTGGCAGTGGGGATTGCATAGGGGAGCGGAAAGGTAAATCTGAAGGTAGAGGGAGTTGAGTGTTAGGTTGGTTAGGTTATGGCCAATAGGGTGGAAAGGCCCGAAGTACACTGATACGTGGTGAGGATGTAGCCTCATTTAGATTGCCAAGATCAAATGGTTCATGAGTTACCTTGGTATTAGCATGTGAAGTGGGCAACAAGTCCTGGGGACTGCACACAATGAAGGTGACATGAAGGTGGAGATAAAAGGCTATCTGACTATTACACATCTAATGGACCATAAGGCTTAGTGTGTGAAAAATGCTTTCTAGTTGGATTTTAGGGAGTTGGGGTAAGTGTCTCGTGACTAACCTAAGGAATCACATCAAGTGGCAAAAAGGTTGAGGTGAAGGGATCTAAGGGTGGAGAATCAGTTAAGGACGCAGTTTTAGGTCCACATGAAGGGTGAGATGTGTCAGTGTGGATAGGCGGTTTTGAATGGTTAGGATTGCATTAAAGGAGAGATGGGGTTTCCAAAAGAATCCGATAGTGAGGAAGTGTTAGTAGGAGTTGGAGAGATACAACCAGGGTCTTTTAGGAGGGAGTTGTCATTATGTGTGTGTTCAACTTCGACATCGAGAGGGTAAGACACTAAAGTGCTCAAGCCTTGAGAGTTCTCAGAGAGAGGAATAGTAAAAGGACGAAGATTGTTGGTAGGGTCATTACCATAGTAAGGCCGCAAGAAGGAGACATGCACCATTGGATGGATGCGCAAAGTGGGTAGCAAGTCAAGCTTATAAGCTAAGGTGCCGATCTGGTGAAGCACTTGAAAGGGACCGAAACACTGTTTAGAGAGATTTTGGGAGACTCTTCTGTATATTGTTTGCTGATGGTATGGTTGAAGCTTAAGCTAGACTCATACACCAAGCTCAAAGGTTTAGTTCGATCATTTCTTATTCGCTTGATCCAACATACATTGCCTTGTTCTTTTTAAATTTTCTTTCAACAACTTTAACACCTCACTTTGTTGCTGTAGGGAAACATCAAGGAAACCTGTGGATGCGATTCTTAAGACATAATCTGGCAAGGTTGGTAGGCATGGTAAAGGGGCAGGGTAGGGGTGGGTTTTTGGTTCATCGCCCCCGCCCCTAATACTTGACGGGGATCATTTTTGATACCCCATCCTTGCCCTCGATGGGGGTTGGGTTTTCTCGCCCCGCCCTATACCTAATGTCTCTTTTAAAAAAATCATTTTTGGCAAATTACATTAAAAATGTAATTTTAGATAAAATATTTTAATTCTAAAAATAAATTTTATCTAAAGTATTTTAGATACTTTTGCAAAAATTACTAATTTTCTCGCTCATAATATTTAATTCTATAAATATTACTTTTTTTTGGGGTGGGTTTGGGGGTGGGGGCAAGGGCAGGGCGGGTATCGACGTCCCCATTCCCAACTTTGACACCTGAGAAAAACCTAACCTCGGTCAAAAATGGGAAAAACCCATCAAAGTCAGGGTGGGTTCGGGCCAGTACCCACGGGGCCGGGGTGGCCGCCCATACAGAGCTTGGAAAGGAGACGTGCAAATGGCTGAGTGGTAAGTCGTGTTATACCAAAACTCAGTAAGGTGAAAGTATTTGTACAACTAACAGGTGTAACACCTCTATTTTTGCATATCAAATTATTTTCCTGATTATTCTATATCTATTTTTGAAGAACCAGATAAGAATCTCAAAAATTTGATCCCTATGGTTACGCTCATATCAATGAGTAATACTTAGTTTATATTTTTAATAATTTTTCTGAGTCGGAGCCCAAAGAAATTAGAAAATAACAATTTTGTCCCTATTTCTCAATATTAAGGGCTCACATGAGAAAAAGATTCAATTGACATTAAAATGTCAATTTGAGCTTGGAATCATGTTATATATATTAAAATATAATTTTAGAAATTTTCTAGGAATTTTCTAGAATTCTTGTGTAAAATAACCAAAATGCCCCTAGGTGTTCAATAAGTCAGCCAGTATTGGTTTGACATCCAAAAATGGTGAAAATGGTAACTTAAGTTTATTTATAGGTGAAATATTTAATTTTATAATTTTCATAAAAATTTTGGTATTTATTGAATTAAAATGGATTTATAATTTTTTAGCTTAAAAATACAAAATAAATAGATAAAATTTGAAATAAATTGATAAAATTAAAATTAAGTATTATAAATTTATTTTTGATAAAAAATAATTTATTTATTCAGTTTTACATTTAATTACATTTTTTTGATATTAAAAGTCAATTTTTTTAAGTTTAGGCGATTTTATCAGTACCGATTAATTTACCTATAGATAAAATTGACATCTAGAAGCTGGACAGCTAAGGGAGCACGTCCCCAACCTAGTAATAGCTGATTCATCACTCTAATTTTGATATCTGTCCCTAAATAAATTAAAAATAAATCAAAAATGAGATTTATGACATAATAGCTTATGTCATCAAAGTGGACACCTCACCCCTTTCCTTTCTCTATAAATAGGCATCCAAAATTCTTATTTTTCACCATTCTTCTCCTCCATAAGCTAGAGAGCGTCTCTCTCTAAAATTTCCTCTCTCTAGAAATATTTCTCATTTAGTTTTTATGTTCAAATTTTGCTAGTTTTCAACTAGTAGAATTTCTCCTCCTAGGAGCTTTACATCAACAACTCCATCCTCTTCATCAACCACCTTAGAGGTAATGGGGGGAGTGGGGTTGGTTTTAAATTATTGTCACTTTGCATGTTGGTAGGAAGGGTTTTCTCCTAAACCCGTTTAGGCTTAAGTTTTATTATTATTATTATTGTTATATTGTTTGATGTTAAACTTGAATTTTTGCTAAGTTGTTACTCTGCCTAAATTTAGATTATTAAATTATAATTGCTAAGTTGTTACGCTGCTCAAATTTAAATTATTAAATTATATTTGCTAAGCTGTTACTTTGCTCAATTTTAGAAAATTAAAATGCATTTGCTAAGCTGTTACTTTGCCCAATTTTAGAAAATTAAAATGTAATTATTTAGTTGTTATTCTACCAAAATTTTAGCAATTAAACTATAATTACTATCTCATTATTCTGTTAAAATTTTAGGTTTTATGCAATTTCTGCAATAAAAGGCAGAAATATTGATTGTACTAGTGCTTAAATTAAATGAAACCAGGAAAACCTCTGTTTGAGAAATTAGGAAGTGATAAATTAGTGAGTAATGTAAAGCAAGTGACATGTAGTGGCATGACACCCTGTAAGGGAAGCTACGGTTTGGTACACTGCCAGATGAAAGGCAGGACCCATGGTTAGGTCTAGAGGGTATAGTATTGAGTGGTGAGCGTCCTAATGGCCAAGGTAGCGCTCTTGAGTCGGGACAATCACTTAACCAACTCGATAACCTTGACAACTGCTCAGCATCACCAGGATTGGTGAGAGCATACCTTTATAAATGGATATCCTAAATTGTTATTTTGTTCCTTAATGATGATGAAGACTGTACCATGAGATGATGTTGAGAGAGGTATATGTACTCCTAGTCACTTCTCAGGTTCTGTTAAGAACTATTACCCACTAATGGAAAGTATGGATCCATATCAAGTCAAGAATTGTATAAGATAGAATAAACTTTAGGTTCCCCTTTTATTGTCAACTGTGTTTTATCTGTATTGTGTGGTATAATTCTTACCATACATGTAAAAGTGATATTAGAACAAATCACCTCACTCCATTACTTTTTCTTTTATGCATGATTGATCGCGGTTAATGAAGACCCGGCTGTTGATGAGAACCTAAAGGGCTAATCTGATAGTTTATTATTTTATGGGATAGGATAGACGAACACTTCTCTGACTAGAATCTTTTTGATGTACTAGGAATAAGTAGTAACTATTTTTATGTATATTTTAATCTCCCTGTATTTCAATAATTTTTCTGATTATGAAGTCATGATGTACAATTCTATGATGTATAGTTCTACGATGAATACATATAGATTTTATTTTATTTTTACTATCATTTTCAAATTCTGATAAATTTACAAATTTTCTATTATTAAAAACAGAGAAAAATTTTACTCGTATTTTTAAATAAGTATGGGTTATGTTCAATTTGAATGGGTGTTGCAACAGGGATGGTCACCAGTGAAACAACTTAAGTAGGCTTCAACACTTTTGTTAACTACTTCAGTCTAGTCATCCATTTTCAGGTGGTAAGCTGTACTAAATTTAAGCTTTGTGCCTTGTAAGCAGAATAACTCCTTCCAAAATGTGCTTAGGAATACAGAGTCGCGATCAGAAATAATCGACTTTAGGATGCCATGGAAATGACATATCTCCACAGAGAAGCAATGTGCAAGGTTCGGTGCAGTAAACTTGGCAAGCATGGCCAAAAAATGGGAGAACTTTGTCAAACGGTCACAGATAACCCATATCATAGTATGTTCAAAAGATGGAGGAAAGTGAGCAATGAAATCTATCGTGAGTTCTTTCTAAACTTGGTTGGGTATAGGGGTTGAAGTAACCCTTTCTCTTTCTGTGGCAGGCATTTGTTTTGTTGGTAGATGACACAATGTTGGACAAAAGTTTTAGCTTCTTTATATAAGCCAGGCTAATAAAAGGAAGTTGCAAGGCACGCCAAATTAGGTTTAAGGCCAGAGTGACCAGCCATAAGAGTTGCATGGTACTCATGTAATAAAGCCTATCAAAGGTTAGAAAAAGATGGTATATACAATCTGTTGTGAAAGTATAACAACCCTTGATGAACTCTGAAAACCTTATGTATGTTAGGATCTAAGGAGAGTTTCTGAATAAGGGTCTACCCTTCTTTATCTGAGGTATAAAAGTGCTAGAGGTGAGAAATCAAGGCAAGAATTAGTAAAGAGAAAGCAGTAAGTAGAGAGATGTCATTTGAAAATTGACATGAAAAGGCATCCACCACAATGTTGTTGCTACTAGGTTTGTAAAAGATTTCAAACTGAAACTATTGTAACTTTGCCACCCATTTTTGTTGTTCGAGTGTTTGAACTGTTTGAGAAAGGAGATTTTTAAGACTTTTTTTATCAGTGTAAATATGAAAAGGCCTACCAAAAAGATATTGATGCCATTCTTTTTTTGTTTCACTAATGGCATATATCCCGCGAACATAGACAGAGGTGGTCTGCATCCGAAGACACATTTTTTGCTGAAAAAGGCTAAAGGATGACCATTTGGGGACAACACTACATCAATTGCAACAAAGGACGCATCAGTCTCAATAACAAAAGTCTGGGAGAAATTTGGCAGAGCTAAGATAGGCATTGTAGTCATGTGTATTTTGAGTTTTGTAAAAGCCTTAATGGCTTCTTCACTCAAACAAAAATGATTAAAATGCAGCAAATCAGTGAGAGGAGCGGCGAGAGAGGTGTAGTGGTGAACAAAATGCCTATAGAACCTGGTGAGGCCTCAAAAACCCTTGAGTGCCGTGAGTGAACGTGGTTGTGGCCAATCCAATATTGCGTGCACCTTTTCTAGGTCAGAAGCAACCCCTTTGGCAAATATCACATGGCCTAAATAATTAACAGTATTCACAGGAAATATATTTAGACAACATGGCAACAAAATGATTAGTGGAAAGTAAGCCTAAAATCAAATGTAAATGATAAAAAAAAAACTATGGTTATAAATTAATATGTCATAAACAAAAACTAAAACAAACTGCCAAAGGTAGGGTTTGAGTATATCATTCATCGCAGACTAAAAGGTAGAAAAGGCATTAGTAAGGTTTAAAGGCATTACTAGAAACTCAAAATGCGCATAAGAAGTTTTGAAGGCAATCTTGTGAGTGTTTGCTGGAATAACTCTAATTTAATGGTAACTTGAACATAGGTCAATTTCGGTAAAAATAGTAGTAGCGCTTAACTCACCTAGTAACTCATCAATTGTGGGAATAGGAAAATGGTTTTTGATAGTTGCAACATTTAGGGAATGATAATCAACACAGAAGCGCCAAGTCCCATCTTTTTATTTTTACTAATAAGACTAGGGAGGAGTAAGGATTGGTAATGGAAGTAATAATACCCTTTTGAAGCATGTCTTAAATGATTGAAGCCATAGCCTCTTTTTGAGAATGGGGGTTTCTATAAGGTTTAACATTAATGGGTGCAAAGTTGGGGAGAAGTATGGTGATCATGTGGGCAAGAAAGAGGTAACCCATAAGGTTCTAGGAAAACTAAGGGATAAGATAATAACAAGGTCTAGATTTCAAAGGGAAGATGTTGGATGGGTGAATTTGGTTTAGTTAGTGAAGGGGAAACAAAATTGTGTAGAGAAAATGGGTTAATGGCTTGGAAGGAAAGTAGGTGTAAAGAGGCAATGGCATCTATATGCGACAAATGGAAAAATTGATGGAAGGTAGTAGAGGATGGTTTAAATTTGGGATCACCTTGTAAAGTTATAGAAGATTGGTCATGGGTAAAGGAAATTCTAGGGATGGAAAAAGTTAGCAATTATAGGACTAAGTGTCCAAAGCGATTCAACTTCTAATACCACATCATTATCTTCAATGGGTAAAAGATAAAAAGGGATACAAAATTAGGCAGATTGGATGGAGATATTGACATTAGGATAGAGAGACCTTTACATTGGATATGGTCACCATTCTCTACCATAATAGAAAAAAAAGGGATGTATAGGTAATTGGTAGGTGTAAGTGGGTGGCAATGCAAGATTGTAAAATGTTGTGAGAACTATTGGAGTCCACCAAGACTGTAACTAGTAAGTCACCAATCAACCCCTTAAATTTAAGTGTTTGAGGGAAAGGTTAGCCTATAAGTGCTTGGGGGATAGTTGGAAGTGAATAGTATCGACCCTTGGGTGATCATCTTAAGGAAGGCCAAGGGGAGGATCAAGTGGTTCCTCACAATCTTCATTAACTAAAAGCAAAAGGAAACGATTGTTGGGACATTTGTGGCCTGGGACAAATTTCTCGTCACAATTCTAACAAAGACCTTAGGTTCTACGCTCTTGCAATTGGGTGGAGGTATGACACTTATGGGGAGTGGTAGTGGGATAGGGTTAGTGGTGGCTTGATGAGGTTTCGATGGATTGGAACATGAGGATTCAGGAAGGATGTTTGTGTGGGATTGGGGCAAAAGGATTGGGTTGGAATCCTTAATTTTGCCTCCACCAATTTTGCTAAGCCAATTGCTTGAGAAATAGAATATGGATGTAGAATTGCTAGTTCCCTTCTAATTTCAGGAACAAGGACAGAAATAAAACAATTTAAGAAAACTTTTGAGGATAAGTCATGAACCTTGTTACAAATTTTCTCAAATGCAACTAGGTAATAAAAAACAAAGCCATATTGGCATAACTTAAACAATTTAGCCTGATGGTTTTCATACGTAGAAGGCCCAAAGTGTAACTCCAACGTTCTTATGAAAGAAAGCCAATTGGTGAATTGGTTGTTCTAGTGCATCCATTTAAACCAACTAAGGGCATCACCATTCATGTAAAATGTTACCATGGATAAACATTGCTTTAGGGGAACTTGGTAAAATGAGAAAAATTCCTTAGCTTAAAACAACTAGTCCAATGGGTCAGTCCCTTCAAAAACAGACAGTTGTAGCTTGGAAGGGCGCAAGCCAGATTGTGGGTGGGGAAAGGGGAATTAGGAAAAAAAAGGTGGGAAATTTGGGATGGGGGTAAGTGATGGGTAAGTGGATGTACCAGGTAGGGGTGGAGGAGGGTGTGGTGGGCGGCTATTTCTTGGGGTTGGTGAAGTGTGTTGGGAGAGAAAGGACATTAGAGGTGGGGAACTGGGTGTTGTTGTTGTTTGGGGAATAAATTATGGGTGATTAAGGGGTGCGTGAAAAAGGTGAGTCATAGAAGAGGAAGCAGGAAAAAAATACCTACTTGGCGTTAAGGATGGTAATAAGGTGCTCCAACACCTTAAACAAGATGGTTTGTAGAGCTTTAAACAGGGTATCCATGGATTGTTGCATAAGGCATGTTTATTATAATGGATTTGCTGTTGATTCTCCATTTGAGTATGCATAGCATCCAAATTTTTTGTGATAGCTTGGAATGCATCTTCTACTTCTTTAGAAGGAAGTTTGGGAGGCAAGATGAAAGCACCAAATGATAGGCTGCTACTACTACTAGGGTAAAGGAATGAGACTAGCTACTAGAGAAAACAACACTCATAATTTTCTTTTCATAAAAAACACAGTCTTACATCCAAGAGACATATATACTACATATGGGGATAAAATCACCTTTTAGGGAAAATTAAAAAACTATCTATGTAATGACTTATGCCCACTAAATAAAGTCTTTTAGCCCAGGCAAATGATAATTTGACCTCCCCAAATTGATATATGTACCCTTTTTCCCTCTTTTTTAATAATTTTTTCCTAAATACCATTTTAATTCATTCCCTAATTTCAAATCAAAGGCTTTTTTTTCAAAACGCGTACCCTCTTCCTCTCCTCTACTACTCACCCCATTTCTCTACAAATACGACTCACCCATTTCTTGTATATGAGACTTTCTTTTCGGAGTTGCTTACCCCATCACTTGCTTCTTTTGCTCACCCAACTCTCTTTCTCCTCTTTGTTAATCACCCTTCAGAAATCTTACTAACATGGTATTCTATATCTATATACAAATAAAAATAAAACTAAAAAAATAATAATGAAAAAAGTAAAATAAAATTAAAAGAATAAGTAAAAATAAAACACTTTTGAAAATTACTTTCTAGAATAAGTAATTGTCTATTCCAAAAAGTAATTTTCAGAACTATAAAACATAGTTCTAGAAAATAATTTTTGGAACTATGAAACATAATTATGGAAATTACTTTCCGGAATAGGCAATTATTTATTTCAAAAAGTAATTCCTGGAATATTATCACAAACAATAAAAATGCAATGATTTGTAGAAACAACATTCGATGTTATCTGAAACACAATCACCAAAATGCACACTTGATACAAATGATGAAAGCATGTCACTTATCACACATTCATTATCATGTATCACACAAATTATGGAAAAAAAATATTATTTTTGATAGAGAAAAAAAGATAAGGAATGAAAATAAAAGTAAAGGATTTAAAGAATAATGATGATGGAGGTGCAAAAATAGGGTTAAAGAATGATGAAGATGGGGGAGGGGGGGGTGCAAAATTCGAGTTTTAAGAATAATGAAGATGGAGGTGCAAAATTAGGGTTTTTTTTTTTTGGTACATGAGAGACAAATATGCAAGAGAAAACAACAAAACAAAATTACAAACATCGGAAAACAACTTTCATGGCATTTATACGAAGAAGCTAAAGTAGCCCAGTGATAGGTTTGTCCAAAATTTTCAAAGCTTCAGGCTAAATGGCACCCTCCTTAGCAAGGTAGTTAGCCACTTGATTTCCTTCTCTAAGCATATGAACTAGACGAACTTGCAAAATTAGGGTTTAAACAATAATGAAGATAGGGTGTAAAAATAGGTTAATATTATTTTTATATAAAAGGTTATTTTGGTAATAAAAATTATTTTAGAAAGGAAGGGGCTATACTTATTAATTAAGCAGGTGTAATTATCAAAAGCATTAGCCAATTAGGAGCTTCGACTTTCCTTTTGGGCATAATGGCATCATCCTTCCCTTATGGTCTAATTCATCCATAGACCCTTTAACAGTCATTGACTCAATTAAGATACTTGGTCAATAAGTTATTGGTTGAATTATATATATATTGGTTCCCATATAATTCTCAATCTGCGATTTTGGTTCCTATAAAAATTTGTAATTTTGGTCCCCCTATTTTCAATTCTGTGATTTTAGTCCCCCAAATTTTAAAAATTCACAAATTTAGTCTAATTGTTAAATGTTTATTCGTTGACCGTTAATGTCTCAACGCTGACTATGGCGTGACATTAGTCTGTTAAATATTATCTATCATGTATTCATTCTAATGTCACGTTATAGTTAATGTTGAGGCATTAACGGTCAACAGATAAATATTTAACAGTTAGACCAAAATTGTAGAATTAAAAATAGGGAGGGACCAAAATTATAGATTTTTAAAAATTGGAGGACTAAAATCGTGAAATTAAAAATAGAGAGACCAAAATTACAAATTGAGAATTATACGAGAACCAAAAGTGCAATTAGCCCTTCTCTCTCTCTCTCTCTATATATATATATATATATGTATATATAATATTATGTATATGTCATAATGGTATTAGTTAAAATATGTTGAAAATTATAAGTGAAACTTGTTAAATAAGAAATAAAATTTACATAATTTTGTAATTTTTAATGAAATTTAATCAAAATTATAAAAGTACTATTTTATTTCTTTTTTTAGGATGAAAAGTACTATGTTAAAAAAGTGGTGCTAATATATCTGATGAAAATATTCACGAAGCCGGAAGTTACGCGTTTCAACGCCGAGACTACGCGCGCGTTTCGAAATACAAAATTAGAAAAAGAGGTATGTTTCAGCATTCCAAGTTCGATTCCAAATTCAAAATTCCAAATCCAAATCCAATTCCTGATGCAGGAGGCTTAGCGTGCGTAGCGGGTTTCAAAGACTCTGTCTATCCTGACGCGAATTGAGAGAGAGTGTACTGTGCAGCACATTGAAGTCTTGCAGTTGGCAACCAGCAGAACCAAACAAACCAAGTCATTATCGGTTCTTACTTATTATCCGTTTAAAGTCGATAGAATCGGTTAGGCTGGTCCAGTCCAGATAAGACTGGCCAAAATATTTATTTTGAAAATTTTTATGCTTATGAGGACTAAATTAAAGAAATTCACCATAAATTTTTGCTGTAATGATTTTATCTGACCTTACAAAGGAGCATATCTTTACAAAGAGGTTTCCCTACAATAGTTTAATCAGTGAGATATAAAATGAATAAAAACAAGTGAAAGACAGATTTTGCACTATTAATGTAATGTTAACCAATTAAAAATTAATTTTGATATAATTTTAAAATAATTATTATCAAAATTAACAAATTATATATATATATATATATATATATATATATATATATATATATATATATATATATATATATATATATATTATAATCGTGACATTTACGCTAACTAGTAACTACATTCATATTCATATTTAGAAAAAAGAAAAGAGACCATCCTCTGAAATACGCGGTTCCCATGTCATACGCCAGTTGAAAAGGTCACTATCTTTTTGATAAATAACAAAAAGCAGCAGTTGGCCAGTTGCTACTAGATGGCAATTTTCCAAGCACAATTATGGTATTTTTGGTCAAAAAGAAAGAAAATAGAAAGGAAAAAAATACGGATAATAAAATATTTTTTTTGTTTAGTTAGAAAGAAAATGAAAAAAAAATTGACTTTTAGAAATATTTTTTTTTTCCTTCCACTTTTCTTTTAATTTAAATTTAATTTTTTTTCCTTTTATATTTTTCTTTCATCCTATCAAACAGGCCATTAAGGACAATCAATGATTATTTTTACAAGTCTTATAGTTCACTAGTAATACGATTGATTTATTAGAAGGACAAGACTTAGCACATCAAAATTCACACTTTTTTTAATACTTTTAACAATTAAGATAAAAAATGTTAGAATTTTTTTTTTATGATTAATGTTAGAATATTTCTTTTACCCATGAAGGGACTAAATTTAATAT
This sequence comes from Spatholobus suberectus, assembly GCA_004329165.1. Classification (NCBI taxonomy): domain Eukaryota; kingdom Viridiplantae; phylum Streptophyta; class Magnoliopsida; order Fabales; family Fabaceae; genus Spatholobus; species Spatholobus suberectus. The sequence goes on from CM014733.1 coordinate 20,938,121, forward strand.
TGAGAAATGATGATTTGTAAACACAAATTCCGGAATACGGCTTAGTTTGGTTGAGAGAAAAGAAAATGAAAAAGGAGAAAAAAATTAAAAATTTAAATTAAAGAGAAAATGTAAGGAAAGAAAATTTTAAATTTTTATTTCTAGAAATCAACTGTTTTTTTCTTCTACTTTCTCTCCAATCAAACAAAAAAAAAATCATTATTCATATTTTCTTTTCTCTTTATCTTTTTTCTTCCCTTTTTCATCTCTTCCAAACACATGGTACACCTAGAGAGATAAAAAGAAAAAGAGTAAAAAGTATATGTATGATAAGTAATATAATGTAATAAGAAGAAAGAAAAAAATTGATAAATATTAATGAAGTATTTAATATTTTTTTTATAGAACTTAATAATTACATTGTTAATGTCAAAAAAATTTATCTGAGCTATGTATTTTTGTTTTTGTGATATATAATAAATTAATAAACATTAAAGTAATAGAAAACTAAATTTAAATCACTAAATAAACAGTATCCTCTTTTTATTATCTTATTATCACAGTGTAGTTTCTCTTACTATTTCCTTGTCAACGTCAATATTGTATTGTGAGTGTCATCTCGTTTGTGGTGTAAGTGGCCACTTATAATTTAAGTGCTTATACAACAACATTCTTGTTGAAGATGATGTAAATTGTAGCTAAGGCCACATACCACATTTGAGTGTTTTAAATTTCATTTACTCTTATTATTAATATCATTTGAGTACGAATGATTTTAAGTAAATTTCGAAATACTATGTAGGATCTGAGCATGAAGAGCTAGTGATACCTCGTTTTAGTAAAATTATTTTCTATAAATCAAATAAAAACGTCAGGATATTTTTGCCATCTTGTCTCAACATTAAGATATATTCTTCATTTTATTCTCTTTTTGTACATTTTTAAAAGAAAAGGCATGAACATTATAATAAGACTTTAATTTTTACACATTGTTAGTAAAGCTTTTTATATTATTAATTAATCAGAAAATCATCTTAAATATAATTTTTAAAGGAATCATAATAAAGTCAATAAACTTATCATATATAATAATTTTTAATTATATAAAAATCAACAAATTTATCATATAACCTTAAATTTCTTTTATCATATATGATAAATTATGATTGAATAATAATATTAAATTCAATGAATTCTAATTAAATTTTTATAATAAACATAAAAGGCACACTTATACAAACAACTCTTATAAATACATACCTATTTTCTCATCCATCTCCTCTATACTCCTATTTTATCTCTATTTCTCTCTTTTTTTCAATCACATAATTTATTACACGTTACTTTCTTTTTGACCTTTTTTTTTCTCATCTCTTTTCTTTTCACTCCAATACATCGCCATTGAGGAATACTTTTACATTTTTCCCAATACAAAATAATAATTGATATATTATAAATTTTATCTAAAATATATAGGAATGAATTTAGACAATTTCGTGCAATATTGCAACAATAACAAATAGATATAACTTTTGTCTCTGTCTTTTTTTTTCTTTTTTTTTATCTCTGTTTGTGGTTTAAAGAAATTTAACTACGTATTTAATTTAATTTATTTTATTTTTGAAGAAGCGTGTATTTAGTTATGAAGGCAAAGTATCTATTCTTTTCAGTAATTTAGTTTAATTTCAATATTTTGTTAATGTAAGAAAATTTACACTGTGAATCAATCAAACATGGTAACTATGATTTTTAAGGTAGTTGTTATAAAAATTAATAAACCTATCATACATGATAATACGTGAATAAATGATAGTGTAAAATATTTTTACACTCGCATTTAAGACTATTTACCCTTATAACATATTCCTTTCATTCCAAAACTATTAATAGTTAAGATGAATACACACCGATTAAGAAGCATTTAATAATTATGTGTAAAATATTGATGTATTTAGTCTAAAATACTCTTATTTAATATAAGATGTAAATATAGTTTGTTAGTGTTGTTTAAACAAGTTATAAGTGTAGTATTTCTCGTAAAGATTAAATATAGTTATTTTAAATAAGAGTATATGAGAAAAAAAAATAATTAATGAGACTTGAAATTTATAAGACATCAACAGTTTTGAAATAAAAAAAAGTTTAAATAATTTTTTTGTCTCTATAATTTTTTTTTTATTTTTAGTCCTTTATTTTTTTATTTTCATCCCTATAACATTTTTTTTTTAATTATGGTCCCTGTCTTAGGTTTGTCCGTCTAATCTAAACACGTCATGATCTTCACGCTTGCTATAAAACGGTTCCATCTTCCATGCCATGCTTCATCTGGGCATTCAATCAAGCAGCATACGCATTCCGTACATAAAAGACAAGTGGTTGTTTCGGTGAAAGCGCGAGGAGACAATTCTGTGTTCTTCGATTTTACTCAAAGCTTTTAGTGTTATCAAAAGTACACATAAAGCGAAGATATTTTTAACGTTGTTCTTTGATTTTCTCTTTTGATTAATTAACAGTGACTAATATTCCAAATTTTTTATTTTTTATATCCCTTTGTTATGTACTTGCAGAACAGGACAATACGGCATGAAAAAAGTTTGGCTTCTTGTCCTTGTGATGTTCTACCATGGCTTTCCTTCAAAAGGAATCAGCAATGTTTCTACTACAAGACCAAGTACCGTTAACATAGGGGCACTTGTGTCCTTCAATTCAACCGTTGGCAGAGTGGCTAAAGTTGCCATACAAGCAGCAGTGGATGATATAAATTCCAATGCAACGATTCTCAATGGAACTAAGCTTAATATTTCAATGCAGGACACCAAATTATCCACTGGATTCCTAGGAATCATTGACTGTACGTCCTTGTCAAACATTTGATTTTTCCACCCTACACTTTTGCAATTTTTCTTTCTGAAAAAGTATGTATGTTTCTTAATAACAAAGAGGCCTTGTTGATTTGTTTTTACAGCATTAAGATTGATGGAGAATGACACTGTGGCCATAGTTGGTCCCCAGTTCTCAGTCATGGCTCATGTGATTTCACATATTGCAAATGAGATGCAAGTGCCTCTACTTTCATTTGCAGCGACAGACCCTACACTGACTTCACTGCAGTTCCCATATTTTGTTAGGACAACACAGAGTGATCTGTATCAGATGTCTGCAGTGGCAGAAATTGTTGATCACTTTCAGTGGAGAGATGTAATAGCAATTTACATTGATGATGATCATGGAAGAAATGGGGTGGCTGCATTAGGGGATAAGCTAGCAGAGAAACGTGGTAAAATATCACATAAAGCACCATTTAGGCCTGGCAACGTTACCCAGGAAGAAATAAACAGTGCATTAGTTAAGATAGCTTTAATGGAATCAAGGGTAATAGTCCTTCACATATACCCTTCTTTTGGTCTAGAAGTGCTGAATGTGGCTCGGTCCCTTGGCATGATGGGAATTGGTTATGTGTGGTTAGCCACAGATTGGCTTTCTACAGTACTAGATTCAAATCCATCATTGTTCACAACTCAAGCCATGAATGACATCCAAGGTGTTATCACCTTGCGCATGTATACCCCCGAGTCAGAAATCAAAAGAAAGTTTAGTTCTAGGTGGAACAAACTGAGCCAAGAAAAGGATCCTGATGAGGGTCCTTTTGCATTGAACATCTTTGGCCTTTACGCCTATGACACTGTTTGGGTGCTTGCTTCTGCACTCGATGCATTTTTTAAGAGTGGGGGAACTTTGTCATTTTCAAATGATTCAAGTCTAAACATGTTAAGGGGGGACACCCTTCACCTGGATACTATGGGGGCCTTTGTAGATGGTGGTATGTTGCTTCAAAAAATTTTAGAAGTCAACAGAACTGGTTTAACAGGCCAAATGATGTTTGGTTCAGATGGAAACTTAGTGCATCCATCTTATGAAGTCATTAATGTGATAGGTACTGGAATTAGGAGGATTGGTTACTGGTCTGAAACCTCTGGCCTCCACACTGGGGAAGCTCCTAATCATTCCAATTCTAGTGAGGGACTATATGGTGTCATATGGCCTGGTCAAACAACTCAAACCCCACGTGGTTGGGTTTTTGCCAGCAATGGAAGACACTTGAGAATTGGAGTGCCACTTAGAATTAGTTACCGTGAGTTTGTGTCAAGAACTGAGGGAACTGAGATGTTTGGTGGTTATTGCATAGATGTGTTTACTGCTGCGCTCAACTTGTTGCCTTATCCTGTTCCCTTCAAGTTTGTTCCATTTGGAGATGGTAAAACCAACCCACTAAATACAAAACTTCTCAACATGATCACAGTTGGGGTGAGTATTACAAGTATTTAAATTTTCTTTGTTAATATTTGTTCTATGAGCTTATTCTAACTTATTGGAATTGGATTAAAAATTCCTTCTATAATATACGTGTAGGAGTTTGATGCTGTTGTGGGGGACATTACCATTACCACAAACCGAACTAAGATAGTAGATTTTACACAGCCATATATTGAGTCTGGGCTAGTTGTTGTGGCACCTATTAGAAAGATGAAATCCAGTGCTTGGGCTTTCCTAAGACCATTCACTCCAATGATGTGGTTTGTCACAGGAATGTTTTTCATAGTTGTGGGAGCTGTTGTGTGGATTTTAGAGCGTCGCTTAAATGATGACTTTAGAGGCCCAGCAAGAAGGCAGTTTGTGACCATTATATGGTAATTATGTGCCAAAACAAATAAAAAAAGAAAAACACCTTTCTCTATAAGCTCTTTGATTGTTTTATTATGAGACCGAATACAAACTTCAACAATTGCTAACATCTGAATTATTACTCTCTGCAGGTTTAGCTTTTCAACCCTGTTTTTTGCACATAGTAAGTGGTTGAAATTTGAAACTTTTCCTTAGCTAATGCATAGTACCTTGTGGTTTCTTGTTGCTTGACTATTATAAGGTAGAATGCATACTCGATTTCAAACGGCATAAACAATCAATCTTCTTGAAAGTTTAAGCTGTTACACGAAATTTCATACATAATTTTACTTCTCTAACACATCTGCTCAAGCAAGAGCCTATTATGCCCTTGCGGTAGAATTCTATCAGCTCTTAACAAATGTCCGGGGTTTGCACATCTTAATAGGCGTGTTTTTATAATAATAAATACTCATCTATACAATCAACTTATTAATCCTGTAACAACCAAGCAGCTTATAAGTTTTTAATATATACTTTGAAACCATATCTTTCATATCTTATTATATGAGGTACAAAAGAGAGGGGTCCAGAATGATACAGAGTTAATTTTAGGACAAAACTTACATGCACCTCCTTTAGTGCTTTAGAATATTGATCTTTGATTAGAATTGGAATTTTACATTAATAATATATGTCGATTTTTAATGCAAATCTTTATTATACGGAATGCTCAAGTGAAACAAGACCAAAATCACCAAAAAAATTGCATGAGTTTTGTCCTTAATTTTAAATCTCTAACAACACTATTTCTTTTCAGGAGAAAAAACTGTGAGCACCCTTGGTCGCTTAGTGCTAATCATATGGCTGTTTGTGGTTTTGATACTCAACTCAAGCTATATAGCAAGCCTGACCTCCATCCTAACCGTGGAACAGCTCTCTTCCCCAGTTAAGGGAATTGAAAGCTTAGCAACAAGCAGCGATCGCATTGGTTTCCTGAGTGGCTCCTTTGCTGAAAATTATCTGACAGATGAGCTCAACATACACAGATCCAGGCTTGTTCCTCTCAACTCCCCATCAGAATATGAAAAGGCCTTAAAGGATGGTCCTGCTAATGGGGGTGTCACTGCAATAATAGACGAACGTGCATACATGGAGCTGTTCCTGGCAACCAGATGTGAATACGGTATTGTTGGGCAAGAGTTCACCAAGATGGGATGGGGCTTTGTAAGTGCATATATCCATTTCTTTTCTATGAAATTCAGCATCAGATATACCACATTCACTTTTCAAACCATAAAAGATAGGTGTTTCAATAAATCTAAAAGCATTCTTTCTAGAGTCAAAAAGTACAGACATGCACATTCCCCTTCTTTATACCGTACGAATACTTGTATATATTCTCAGTCCGCATTATCCATCTCTCAAGTCTTCGAATCGAAGTTTAGTAAATGTACATGGAGAATACTATTTCCATTATGAATTGAGTTGCTTTAGCAAAATTTTATATTTTAAATTATTTGTCAATATTAGTATATTTATTATTTTTGCCAATTTTATCTTTCTATTTTTTCTTCTAATCATTTTGTCTTGATAATCATAAAGTTATTATCATCTTTTTAAGAGATAAAGTATTAAAAATATATAGTTCTATAGAAGGAATAATAATTTAGTCTCATGATTAATTTTTTTAAGATTTTGAGAAAATCATTATTTTCATTGATTCTTATGCAACATTCTAAAATGAGTTATTTCAGAATAGAGAGTATGATTCAATTAACTTTTCTTAAAATTGAAGGGGGATTAGATACATAAATTAACAAAAACAATTAAAACGTTTATACTATAATGTCAAAAGGGTTTCGATCTAATAATAATCAATTAGAAGTGTTTCACATAGCAAACTCCATTATCAATCAAAGTCTCCACGTGGATCACAGTCAAGTCAATTAAGGATATTCCTTAGAGGATGCTCATGGGACACATTTGAGTCCCACACACTGCAACAATTAGTAGATCAGGTCCACCCAAAAATTCATGATCACTTTTATATATTTATGTTAGATTAACAGCAACTTAGTATGAACATGTTTTAATTATTAATCACAGGCCTTCCCAAGGGACTCTCCCTTAGCAATTGACATGTCCACTGCCATCCTAAAACTATCAGAGAATGGTGACCTTCAGAGAATTCATGACAAATGGCTAACAAGAAGTGCCTGCAGCTCAGAGGGTGAAAAACAAGGCATAGACCGACTTGAGCTAAAAAGCTTTTGGGGTCTTTTCCTACTGAGTGGCATAGCATGCTTCATTGCTCTCCTTTGCTATGTTATTAGAATGGCCTACCGTTTCAGCAGACACTCCAATAGTAACCCTGAGGGCTCGTCAAACTCTGCTCGTCTTCGATCATTCTTTACCTTTGTGAATGCAAGGGAAGAGGAAGACAAAAACATGTCAAAGAGGAAACGAAACGAAAAGGGATCTAGCAGAAGGGTGGCGCATGAAGATGGATTGGATGGCTCCACTGTTGGTGTCCATATTGAGATGCCTATGGCTAACTAGAAGTAAATCTTGGAGTACTTGGATTTTAATGACAACTAGATGTAAACCCATGCTAAGTGGAGCCAAAATATCATGTTTTATAGGTTTATGAGGGAACTTGTATAAATGGTAATATATTATACTAGTAAAATATTATTGTACTATATATTCTATCCTACGTACGTTACATATACTTCTAAACAATTTAAACGTAGATATAGAATAATTTACAATTAACTTACCACGATATTTAAAAAATTAAAATTTAATATCTAAATGTGTCACGAACCATAACTATCTAAACTACAAATGAAAAAACTATATCCAAAATACAAATTAAAATACCAACAATTATATCATGTGAGAGATTTTCAAAGTGAATGAAAGATTATATTCTTGACGGAGGTTAGGATGGACCACATTGATAGATGGTTTACAGTATACCATAATTTTTAACCGTTAGATTAATCTCATCTTCATTAGTTATACCATACACCTTTCATACCAGGTTATTCCTTCCCCAACTCTCTCCCCAACAACCCCTATCACTGAGCACTGTTTGCCGATGCTGGAGGCAATTTTCAGTGGCAGCACCATTTGCATCAGCGTCGGCTCCTCTGACACCTCTCCTCTTCTTCCTTCTCCTCCACTTCCACCTTACCCTGCTACTGCTATCGCCAACACCTGGATCCCGATGATGCTCCCCAGCTAGTCTCTCACTGTCACCATGTCCCCCTTCAACCACATGACCTCCATCAATAACATCAAACAGAAATCATGGAAAAACCCAATTAGTAAAGGCTTAATTTTGCTATTGTCATTTGTCAAAAACCAAAATCAGAAGTACGGTCCAAAAATTAATAGCAACATTTGTTAAAAATCAAAATCAGAAAGCAAATCCCAAACAACAGAACCACAATCGCAAATAAGAAGCAACATCTATTCTTGCTTCGTGGCGAACTCCTTGAAGAGGCGGCTAACGGATTTGAAGGCCACTTTGATGATGTCGTTAGCGCGGTCAAGCACGTTGGCGCCAACGCGGGCCCACTAGGCAGATACACAGTCAAGGGGGGTGACGTTCTCACAAAGCGCAACAAGGTCATCACGGGCAAGGATGCAGCCAAGGGTTTCGGCAACAGAGAAGCAAAGGTTGTCATTGGAGGAGTTGAAGCACTTGGAGATCTCCTTGTTGTAGTTGGCAATGAGCTTCGTGAGGTAGTACAAGGGGATCGCGACGAAGATGGAGAAAAAAGTGGCGGTGACATCCAGGAAGTGGAGGTTAGTGCAATCTTTATGGATTTAGATGTAGGTTTGGTCCAGTGTTGGTCACTTTTCAATGACGAATTGATGCTAGTTAATTAATTATGTGTTTCAAGATGAATCTAAAGGAGGGGAGAAGAAAAAAGGGAAAAGAAAAACGTTGTCGCCAGAAATTGCCTCTGGCAACGATGCATGGTGGTCAACGACAAAGGGTGGTTAGTAGTGGCTCAGTTCTAGAAAGGGAGAAGGAATATGGTATGGAGGGTGCACCACAATATGGTGAGAATGAGACTAATCTAAGGGGTAGAAGTTAAGGTGTATGGTGGACCACCTATCATGGTGGTTCATCCTAGAATCCGTCTATATTCTTTTACAAAAGTATGTGTTTATTCATGAAAATGTGTAAATATGAAAGGTTGTATTCTTTCATAAAAGTTTGCGTTCTTTCATGAAAAGATGCAAGTAAGAATGATTGTATCCTTTAATATAAGTATGCATTCTTTCATGAAAGGATGTGTGTCTTCACAAAAGATTTGAGATATGTCTCTTCACTAAAAGTTATGAGATGTAATTTTTCACTAAGAGTCATGAGATGTAACACTTCACCAAAAATCATGACATGTGTTTCTTTAAAGGGTTGTATCTCTTCACCAAAAGGTATGAGATGGTCTGTAAATAAAACCAATCTAAACGCAAAAAAAGACACACAAAATACACAATAGTGATACAACGAAAACACAGAGATCACCATATTCGTTGCATTCAAATCACTTCCTTTTCTTCCCTTGCGCAGAGAGAATTAATGAAACTATAAATTATCATTGATGATACACTTGATTATGGGTATGCAAACCATATCAGGGAACTTCATTATATCCTAAAGCAGATTCGCCAGGACACCTTATTGCATCCAATTTCTATAGAGATTGATAGGGGCAAATTGAACTTAAAGGTTAGTATTTACACAAGCCTTGGAGAATTGCACTTTTTCTTCGTTGTAGGATTATCACCATGAAGATTTTCCTCTTTAATATTTCTTTTTTGTTGCTAAAAAAAAAACCAATTTGCACCAATATATCCTACAAAACTGCAAAGCAAACAAAGGTAAAATTCTTAAATAAACAAGATTAAGTTTCAATACATCACAAGAGGGACCTTCAAATAAATATGCTCTATCTTGAAATGTGATAAATGGTCAAATCAATATGGTGGACTTGACATACTCTCTAATCATCATTGTTTTTAGAATTTCAAATTTTTCAACTGTATTAAGATAATTTAGGTATTTTATAGAAGTCTTATATGCATTATAGAAGTTTTAAGTACATGATGAGAATGAGTACTTTATTATGTTAACTTTGTTAAATTAACTTAAGATATGTTAAATCAATCTTTGACTGACTCTAATTACTTAAAATTAGTTTCATGTAATGAATATAGCACCTTTTGGTGAGTTTAAGATGATTGAAAGTCTCATTTGAATAAGTCAATTTTGTTGACTTTGGTCAATTTATGGTCAAGAGGTTGACTTTGAGTCTCTTTAGTCAACTTTGGCTCCAAGTGATGACCAAGGGGTGTTTTGTAATAGTTCTTTATAGCTACATGACACTAAACAAATTAATTACTGAATAAATTAAGTTTAATTAAAAATCTTATAAGATTATTTATGAAAATACATGTAGATTTTTCACATTTCTCAACATTTCGCACACCCAAACATTTGTAAATAGAATTAAATCTATAAACGAAGCAACTATTGAATAATATGAGAGAACAACACACACACACACATAACAGGATAGAAGCATTGTGCCTCGTGGCATTACAACCTATATACTCAAGTAACATCATAGTATCTCAACAGTGAATAACTGTGTGTCAAACCCATGAGCATCCATCATCAAAATATACACATATACATAAAAAAAAAGGAAGTAGGGAAAATAGATACAACACTCACTACCTGAGCTGGTCATAACAAGGACACTATTTAGAATAATACTAACACTAAACAGTGACACCAAAATCTTTAAGCTAAGTTCTTCCCCTCGAGGAAAGTCTCTCATGCATTTGTATCTCATTTCTAAAGAAGTTTGTCGTCTCGTGCGAAGGATCATTATTTGTAACGTAAGCACATCCCAGCCATCTGCATCTGTAAACGCGAATGTCACGATCATCATAGTTATATACACACAGATACACATGTAAAGATAAGCTTACGAAAACAAACATAGATATAGATAGATCTCTTATGCTTTCCAAGGTAAAACAAGAATATACAAATAAAATTCTCCACAATATAAGTAGTGATTTACATACATCAATTCATACAACAATTACCACCAATAAATGCACACAAATCAAAGCGACCAAATAACAATCATGCAATGTATGCAAACTTGACTCCATAAAGATTTTTACTAATTAGAGTGTCTAGTGCAGACATGTCCCTTAAACATAGTATAATAATAGTAATGGACCTCGCGAATTCGAAGAGTGGCACGTGCCATAAACCATTGGGTTAACATCACAAAACCAGATCAACAAAGCAAATTAGTGGCATAGTCAAGCTAGGCATATGTGGGTAATGGCTCATTACAACACAGGGTTTGCAATGACCTTGGTCCCTTTGTGAAATCACTTGTACCTATCTCCATGGCTCCTTTTAGGCCAACCTCTACTAACCCTTTGACACTAGGTTGAAAGTCCTTATATGACTAGCCAACTTAAATGCCTACTCAATCGCAATTACAACTGCAGACTCATGCATGAATGCATGTTTCAACCATCATATATTAATCAACAGAATTCAACATAATCACCGCTTAGACCCCATTTTGTGGATTAGGCATAGTAACATTATGTCCACCATCACACCATGGCCTTCCATGAGTTGCTAAGCAAAACATTACCTTAATATCTAAGGTAAATCTCTCAGAAAACCTCTTAAGACTTTCTGTCAACAAGCCTTCCAATTGTTCAACATTTTTCATCAATGATGGAATAACGCACATCATAACATTCTGTGTAGAGATTAAATTAAATTTCACTTGCTAAATTTTAACTATCTTAAATAAAATTAAATTAATTATTCCTCCTCTAAAATAGAACTTTTGTCATAAATCTTAAGGATAGACAATTTACCAATCCACCCTTAGATTTTCATAAAGCTATTAAACCTTAAAACTTTATAATAAATTAAAGTAAATTTATTTAAATCTATAAATTTAAATGATTTAAATCTGAAGTATTATAAATTACTTGACGTATTTTAAAGATATATGTTTATATATTTAAACTTAGTTGGGAAAAAGGGAAGTTACCTAAGTGCATTAAGTTTCATAAAATTTTCGAAGTCTTTGAAAATCGTATAGCACATTTTCAAGTAAACACTTTTATATCATAGTCTCACATTTAAAATACATTATTATAGTCTGTATTCATCAAGTAATATCACATGAAACAATATGCACTTTTGTTTATAAAAAAATAAAAAGAAGTATAAAATGTAAACTCTTAAAGAAATAATGAAACTTGACTTAAAAATATGTCATTGCACCAAGGCTGAAGTTCAACATCATTTTAGAACTGCAAAACCACTTTTCATGATTATAAACTATATATCATTTCAAATCTCTAAAAGTCTAGTTTTCAAAATAACAAGCCTCTACTCAAACAAAAATCTACAAAAAATATGTTAAATCATGAAGCATACAGAGGTCAGATTGGTGTTCATGCAGTACTCCAGTTTTCAAACACATTTTTCTCCCTCATTTCTCAATGAATAAACACAAACTTTATGCCCATTTTGAAGTCCTTGAAATTTAGTTTTCAAATATGTGTGAAAACAAATAGAGATTACAAGTGAAGATGATGCTTTCCCCAATTATAGTTTTGATAATTTGTGCCTCACTTGATGAGTGCAAATTGTAAATCGCTTGTTTGTGTGTTGTTTGTTGTGTCTTGAATTGTTTGGTTTCATTTCTATGATCTTGAATTGATCCTTGATCTTAATTAAAACTTAAACAAGTTAAAAAGTGAAAAGAGTTTTTAAAAAAATTAAAAATGAACCAAGATCAATTCTATAATAATCGATTAAATTGAGCTATAATTGATTAAATGGTTCATAGTTTCTGAAAAATACTTTGTGGAGCAAAATAATTGATTGTTCCTAAATATAATCGATTATTTTTCCCTGTTTTGAAATCATGAAAAATGAAACTCTCTATTTTAATCAATTAAATATGAAAACAATCAGTTAAATGGTATTTCAAATATAACATGGCTTTGTAATAATCAATTAAATGTTTACAATAATTGATTATACTGTTCATGTTTCAAACCCAGGTGTTTAGATAAACAAAATAATTGATTAAAAGGTTGTTCGTCTATATATAAAAAACTTTGAAACCTCTCTAAGCGTGACTCCATATTTTCATGTCAAGTTTTCTTTAAGAGAGAGAGAAAAAGTTAGAGAATATTTTCTTAAGTGATTTCATGGCATAAAACTTTGAAGTTTTCAAGTCAAAATCTAAGCTCATTAAGGAATTCATAATTAGGATCTATAGGAGTCATCATCACCTAGATAAGTGTGCTTCAATTTGTGTCTGTCACAATTCCGCATGATACCAAACCTTAATCTTTGTGGTTGTGTAATTCTTATGTTCTTGAGAAGGTGTTTCTCAAGGTTTATTATAGTGGTTGCTACAAGTAAGTCTCAAGGTTTCTTGTGGGGTTTAAGAACCTTGTGGGTAGAGTTCGTTTTGTAATTCTTTTTGTTTTCCTGGTTGTGTGTTTGTAAAACAATTGAATTGCTAGTGGGATCTCAATCGACTTGATTGGGAAACTAGATGTAGATCACAGTGGGGTGATCGAACCAATATAAATCTTCATGTTTCTTTCTCTTTAACCCTTTAGTCCTTTATTTACTGTTATATGATTGTATTGCTACTCATTGAACATTGATTCATGCATTAATCATATAGATATTGAATTAGACATGCATGTGGGTGAAATTTACATCTCATCCCATTGTTAAGATCAATTGAGTCAATAAGATTCTTGAATTGATTTTAAGAGAATTTGAAAACCTGTGTTGGGCCTTAATTTTTTAACGATCCAATTCACCCCCTTCTTGGATCCTCCCATCTTGATTAACAATATATGGCCCACTTTTCTAAAGAGTTTTGTGCAGAGAGTTATGTTAAATTTTCTAAAACATGTTTAGGTAGAAAACAATTTGTGGTTTCTAGCATATGCCTATGTTTCAAACATGGTTTTAATCAATCCAATGGAATAATTATAAAGTGTGTGATCCATCATCGAAAAGCTAATTGTGTCTAGTTCCTAAACCTATTTTTAATTTTCGCAAACCATTTTTATAGAGTCACCAATCATAGAAACAACCCCTAAAGGTCAAAAAACGCAACATTACAAAACACCCAAACTTCAAACTGAGTTTTAAGAGTCATTTTGTAACATTTTGGATACAAAGATGTCTACTTTCTAACAAAACAAACGGGTTTCCAAAATAATAAGTATATAGATAGTTATGTCATAAAAACAACATGTTCATTACGAGATTCATGAAGGCAACAAGCATATTTTATCACAACTTCATGAACCATAAACGAACATAACCTTCAACCATTTTTAGCCATAACCACACTTAAAATCAGAAAACACACAATACAAACCAAGAATTTTAGTAAGCTTTCATTACCTCTTGAAACTCACCCAAAAAAAAAAAAAAAAGACTTGGAGGTTTGGAAAAGATGAGAAAATAACTCCTTTGGGCTTGCTCTTCCCATTGAAGAAAAGACACTGCTAAAAGGGTTTTACCATGATCGAATATAGCATCCAAGGGTTAGAATGAGCTTAAATTGAGTAAGTGGGAAGAGGAAGAAAAGAAGTAGGAGAAAGGATGAAAAAATCCTTACCAAAACAAGCCTATGATGAAGGAGGAACAACACATCTTGAAGCACCTTGCCTTGAAAGCTTTAGGATAACTCTTTGGGTGAGAAAATGAAGCAAATGAAAGTGTGGGGTTGGGTTTAGGGTCTCGGGCAGACCAAAGGGGAGTAAAATGACTAATTTAGGGCTATTAATGTCATGTAAGTAAAATGGCTTTCTAGTAATTTGCTTTTGGCAAAAACTTAGGCTCCAAGGCTAACACTTTGACTCCAAGAAAAGTGCAATTCTCCCACTAATTAGATGAATAAAATTTGGCTAGCCCAAGTTAAGTGGCTTCCCAAAGGGGTTTGTGAATGTACTTAGGGAGACAATCAAGTACAAGGTGTAATTTTTTGGTTTTGGTGCAAGTAACCATAAGTACACTTAGTTAGGCTAATTTGGTTGCAATTTAACTAAGCTTTTTAGAAACAAATTTCCCTTGGCTTGGTTGGTTAAGAGGACGTCCCAATATGTTTCTAGGTAGCAAGAATAAAAATTGAATTTTCATGGCCCAAAGTTTGCTTAGCACAAAGCTTAGGAAATTATAATAAAAAAGAATTAAATCAACAATTTTTGTAACATGGATTTTAATGTTAAGGGTTTTTCTAATGTATTTGTGACACATTAGAATCAACTGAGATATTTAGAAACAATTTTTTTAAGGCTATGATAATTCAATTTTTGTAAGGCTTGGACAATTTTTCTCACCCTCATAAGTTTCTTTGATTGTGTGCCAAAAAATTGGATCAAAATAAAATTATTTTAATCAACGGCATCATAAATTCTCAGAATATTTCACAAAACTTAATTATAATTAATTCCTCTAGCTTCTTGAGTGTTTGCTCACTTTCACAACGTAATCTTACACTATCAGTTAACAACACAATCCCACTTTTGGTATAATCTTCTAATGAAACTCACACAGAAAAATCCTACATATTATTTAATTACATATTCAAGAATAAAATTTATTTTTCTCTTGTAATTATTTTCAATCACTTTTAATCATAGATTAAAAAACACATGTGTTACATGTTATAAGTGTACCGATTACAAGTAATAAAAAATGAGAAAAGTACATCTCCACGAGAATTGTAATTTAATAGCAATTCAACAATCAATTACTCTTTTGATTTAAAGATTAAGAAAAGATAAAAAAATTTGATATTTTTTGGGTTTTAATTTACTTGAAAAGATAACACAATTAAAAGATTTGATAAGATTTAATGAATTAAAAATGGTTAGGTATCGGAATTCCCTTGATTCTCCTTTAAAACAATCTCTTTCTTTTCTAAACCCCTTCTTGTTAAGTAATTTGCTTTCAATTTTTCTAAATTAGTTTAACCTTAATTTCTTATGCAATAAACTCTTTAATCCCGATTGTAAACCTTAATCCCTTAGGCAAACAAAACCAGTCATAAGCATTAAGAAAATAAAATTCACACGAAGACATACAATTTATTCCTATCCCTAGGCTTGAATTGTATAGTTATTAAATTAGAACAATATAAACCCCAATTTTTTAATTGCAAGATTTATATTACAACACAATTTCTTAATGAGTGTCAATCATAGAAAAGCATTAAGCACAAATTCAATGACTAAATTAACAAGAGAAGAATTTAGAAAAGAAATCGATTACATTAAAGTTCAAAACAAGATTCATCCTAACCTAATCCGAAAAGGATTTAGAAACTCAAAGAGAAACTAAACACAAAGAAAAAAAGAAGATAGCAAGGTTGCCATGGATCCCAAGAATCAAACCCAAATTCTTCAAGATCCAAATTAGATATGAGTATTTTTTAAATTTGAAAATAATAACATATTCATAATAACAGTAATTTAAATTTGGTAAAAAATTGTAAAACCTTAAAAATCCAATCGCACACTAAGTGGAAATCACTATAGAAGAGAGAAAATATAAAAAATATATTAATTGAGAGGATGAGAAGAGTGCATAATAGTCTCAATCATTCTCTAAATTGAGTACTCAAATTTACAATATAAGAGTATATTTCAATTTAGTTGGTTTTTTTTTTTTTTTGCTGAATATTTCGATTAGTTTTATTGAGTCCTTTTTAAAACTTAGACATAAAAATCAATTCTATCCATTTTTTTTAATTTTTAGTTTTTTATTCAATTTTCTGATAGTGGTTAGGATCAATAAACGCTCCTATCAAAAACACCTTTGTCCTCCTGTCTTTCCTTCTGGATCAAAATGCTAGTGAACTCCGAGTAATTGAATCCAGTGCAATGGATCTTCTCATGTGAGATTTTTTCGTGACAAAGCCATTTAAATTTTTTATTTTATGTCTCTTTGATAGATATTAAATAGGTAAGATTGTATTAAAAATATGAATTGGAGTATCTCTTGAACTTCCATCAATTCGTTTGGCTTATCGAAAAATATTTAAGAGAAATAGATTTCAAGATTTTACATGACAATATCATATAAAAATATAACATATGAGAAAAAATCATTTCCAGTTTTAATTGTTAATCCTTTTTCTTATAATAAAATAGAGTTTTCACTTTTGATAGCGAGATAGTTTTCCTTGCATATATATACTTTCTTTTTTCTTAAAATCTGTAATTTTACTGCTGAAAATATTCTTTTATTTTTTATTTCTTAAAAACATAAGTAAATTACATTTTACGTCCTTTTAAGTTCATACTTTCGAGATTTCAAAAAATAAAAACTTTATACTTTCGCATGAGTAAAATATACTTTACCCTACAAAATTTTAAATTTTTATTTTTCCCTTCCAAGTTTCTTTTCTTCTTTCTAAATTTTTTGCTGCTTATATACTCTCAAATTAATTGTTTTTCAAATTTTATTTTTATATCAATATTTCTTCTTTTCCCCCAAAATCTCATCTATCAATTTTCTCAAATTAAGAATTTTCATATATATATATATATATATATAATTTGGTATATTCTGTTGAGAGTAACTTAATCTTTTAGTGTACTCTTTCTTGAAAAATAACATACGTAATTTTAATTTTTTAAACATTTAAAATTTATATTTTTTAATTAAATTAATTATACATATGTGATCTATGATTTTAAATCTATATATCCTATGGTGAAAAAAAAAAAATTGATCTCCGAAAATTCTACTTTCCGGCAAAACTACTCTAACGTTGGATGTTCAAAGATTATTATTTAATATTTAGGCCATTATGTCATTATGTCATTTTGCTTATCAAAAAAATTATGTCATTATGTCAGACACTTGTGTGAAGCATGTTATCATTTAGATGATCTAAGATCGGGCTAAGATTATCCATATGTTAGATAATATTCAATAGTACATAGTGCTTCAAGCACTAAGATAGTAGGCACGTTGCCACAGCACTAAGATAATTCCATGCCATTTGAGAATTCACAAATATTTTGCTTCCAATTAGAAGGCACTCCTGATTGCAACTCATGATGATGTACTTTAATTTGTCTACCAGTAAAATTAGAAAGTATTCCTCATTGGAGTTAATAGATCACGTTACTGGAGGCTTCATGAATTGTTTTAAAAAAGATTACATCATTAACTGCAAGAAAATATTAGTCAATAGTCACTTACCCTCATTTTTATATTTTGCTTGTTGCATTGCACCCGATCCAAAGGAGCCACCAAAAAGCATCATTGTTGATTGGTTAAATTACATGAATTGCTCTCTTCGCCTTTGGCTGCTCAATTACAAGTTGTGAATTTTGCATACCTGTAGTCCTCATCATTGTATTAATTTTTTAGCTATGTTAGCCCCACTTAATTTATTTTTCTTCAATCTTTTTTTTATAGTTTACATTTTTTTTTTATCACTTTTCATCTCATCACTTATCTCACTCTTTTCTCTATTTACTTCTTATTTCTCTCTTATGTGTAAAAAATGTTATACAAAAATTGAGTACAAATACAATTGTTCATAATTAATTTTTGCCAAATTTATTACTGTGCTTTGGATTGAAATGGAATTGCCAAAACACGAGGGACTCACCAAAATTCCAAAGGGCAGCGGCCATAGAAAATACAGGTATGCTACATAGAAGTTTTTTTATCTACTTTACAAGTATGCTGCATAGAAAACAAACTTGTTAAAATCAGAACCATCCACTATATTGTGGAATTAGCTCCTTCTACAAAGATTTTTTTTTTTCATAGTCATAAGATTTAGATATAAATTTTGATGAACCTCAAAAGAAAAAAAAAAAGATATAAATTTTGATGGAGTGTTAAGTGTGAGTGAAGAAGTTTCACATTGAGTAAGGATGGACAAGTTCAGTAACATATAGAAAAGAAAAAGTCCCAAATTTACTGTCTTAAGGTTTAGGTAAATGTAATGTCAATTCACTCGTCTAATTTGCTCTCTAATAAGTGGTATCAAAGTCATTGGTGTGACATGTAACCAATCGATCAAGATCCTTGTAACATGTATTTCCTAACATTTTTTTAATCTATCCTCCTATATTAAAGTAGAATTTTTTTAAAAGATATATGGTACTCTTAATTTTTCTAAAAAATGACACACATTATTTTTTATTTTTTAAATTTCAAATTATTAAACTAACTATTTATTTGTAGTAATTTTAAATAATTTTTAATTTCTATTTTAAAATATTCTTACGGTCCATGCATGAGTAATAATGAGTAAAGAATGATTGAACACACACGTTTCCTCCTCATTTCCAAACAAGTTCATAGAAGAAATTCAGAACGACAAACATGTAGCACTAATTGACTTCTTTTTTTTTCCCAGTACTTTTTGGTGGATCACGTTAATTGACTTATTTACAACAAATCAATGGTCGTCGCCAGAAACGAGTCAATTTGGCAAAAAAAAAAATAATGCAAATATCTTAATTTAATTTAAATTTTAACTAGAAATTATAACTTGTGCATGTACATAATTAAAAAAAAAATCAAAGAATTATAATAAATTATATTATCAAAAAATGATTCATAATTTAAACAACCATGTAAGTTTTATACTTTAATTTAAGAATTAATCTCATGTGTTAATGGCATGAAATATATGATAAAATGGGGAAAAAAGTAAAACAGGGTACGAAATATATCAGCAATGCAGTATTTTCATCGCAGCATTTTCTTTTAAAATTTAATTAAGTTAGCATAAACTTGAGACAAGACATACAATTTTGTTCTTGAAAATGCTTGTGTATTGATTTAATTCCTAAAAAGTAGTGTATATATGCAATTTAATTCGCTATAAAAAAATTTCATTTAGCACCAGAAAATTTCGGTCACTAATGATGTAAATTTGGTGCTAAACTATTTAGTGACCGGCGGCCAACACAAGGTTATTACAATTATTTTGGTCGCTAACTTGTTTAGCGACTGGAATTAGATATCGGTTCCTATAACAACCAACATAGCCAGTCTCTAATTAATAACAAGTCGTCGTTAATATTTTTATCACTTTTTAATTTGGAGATTGCATTATCGACCAATAAGTATAGTCGCTAATTTGGTCACCACATTTATTTGAATTTTAAAAAAATACAATTTAAATGTTTTTGCTAAATGAGTGTCAAAACAATGGAATCTGTAATGACACATTCAGTTGCTAATTTGGTCATCATTTTTTCTTTCTTTTGAAAAATACAGTTTACCTTAGTAAATGCTTATTCGGTGCTAATTCTTGCTAGGAATTTTTTTTATTTTTTAAAATTAAATATACATAAATTGCAACACAAATAAGAAATAAAAAAAGGATTGGTCCTCAGCGCCATCACCATTTGGATATTCAAGTGTCGTAACATATTTGAGGAGTACATGTCACCCTACAAAGTCAATATAATCCACGACTAGTTGTCTAGAAAAAATCATATATTAATCACATATGTATATAAATTACTTATAAATTCATATGTCGATTATGACTTTACGCAAATTAAGTGTTAGTTCCCATAAAAAAGTAAAAAATTACTTGCAAATTC